>BMAO01034519.1:0-135580 GCA_019973975.1 Trichonephila clavata | reverse complement strand
TCGAATCGAATTAAAAAGTAGTTCTGGAGATGGTATTATTTTTACGAGCGGCAAACGCTCTTGGTTCTTTCTTTCCGACGAAGAATAGTATAAAACTACAACTGTATATGTGCGACATCATTTCGGTCCTGACTTCGCAAGAGAAAGATGCATTTGGACCGCAGAGCTTGTCAGGACTATTACTGTTCGCAGTTACAGAATGGTGGCTCGTATTTTCAAGGAGTCAGCCATCAAAGAGGATATGGAATGTTTTCAAATTTATTTCGAATGATATCTCCCATTGCAATGAAGGCAGGAAAATATTTAGGAAACATATTCTGAGTACCGGTTCAAAGGTAATGTCAGATGTTGTGTCGGGAACATCTCTGAAAGATTCGACAAGGGCGAGATTGAAAGAAACGTCCAAAAATATTAAAGATGACATTCTTCATAAGCTTCAAAGCGGTTCGGGTATAAAAAGAAAGAAATCGCGCAATAAGAATCATTTGCCGCGCGCTAAGCGAAGCCGAAAGAATTCCAAAGCAGCGGTAGATATATTCTCATAAGATGGATGAGAGAGCGTGCGCTTGTGTATCTAATGCTTATGATTTGTTTACCGTTAATCCTGTGCAATTGTCAACCGAAGAAAGTTCGTTTACCGAAATTTTTCCTGTTGCATCTCTGAGTGATAAAACACCGATTGAATTCTTTTTCTCAGGCGTGGGAGAAAGTTATTTAGACCTAGCTCATACACTTCTTCATTTACAAGTGAAAATTACGAAAAAAAATGGATCAAATATTGCAACTCCTGACGTAGTAGCTCCAGTCAATTATTTGTTGAATACATTATTTTCGGAATGTTCCATAACATTAAATGATAAGCAAGTGTCCTCACAAGCGAATTATGCATACAGATGCATGTTCGATGCCTTGCTGTCCCCAAAAGCTGTTCAAGAATCGCTATTAACGGCTGGTCTTTTCTTCAGAGATAGTCCAGGAAAGATTGACGCAACCGAGATTTTAAACGCAGGGGAGGGATTCAAAACTAGATATAACATTTGCAAAGATAGTAAACTAATGGACATGATAGGAGCTTTACATTTCGATCTAGGCAATCAAAGTAAATATCTGATCAATTCAGTGAATCTTCGAATTAAATTAGAAAGAAATAAAGATGCCTTTGCACTGATGTCAGCTTCGCAAGATTTCAAAATAGTTATACAACATGCTTCCTTATTTGTTAGGAAAGTAAAGGTCGCTCCTTCAATTTTAATAGCGCACGAGACCGCACTTTCTAGAGGCGATTAAGATGCCCCTTCGCAGAACAGAGGTGAAATCCTTCGCGCTTTCTTCAGGAATGCAATCTATTACTATTCCAAATGCATTTATTGGACAGGTACCAGCGCGACTAATCATGGGTATGGTATCTAATACTGCATATAATGGTGATTTTTAACAATCCATTCAATTTTAAGCATTATGATTTATCATACCTCTGCCTATTAGACGGAAATCGCATGATTCCTTCAAAACCCTATCAACCGAAATTCGATACCTCTAACAGTTATAGCAGATGTTATATGAGCCTTTTTACTGACTTAGGCGATATCATAAAGATCAAGATATCAATATAAGTTATAGCGAATATAAGGACGGGACACGTTGTTGGCAATAGATTTAACGCAGATCTCAGTGCAGATGGAATGCATGATTCGGTCCTACGAAATTCGAATTTGGCTTTGGATATTCGCTTTAGTAAGGCACTACCCGAAACGGTTAATTTAATCGTTTATGCGGAGTATCGAAATGTCATAGAGATTGACAAAAACCGCAACGTTTAACTGATTTTAAAAATGAATTCTCAAAGCTATGTAATCTCGCCTGCAGCGATTCCATTCTTCGATCCAAATTCGGAGGCGTGTACGCTTCCGATGAATTGCCTAGACACTTACAGGCTATTCATGTTTATTGTAAATTTAGATTCTAGGGCGAAGCCTGAAGCCATTGGGTGCGTTAGCCTTTAGGAACAACACTTGTTTTTACTTCTGTAGTTTCGCTTCAGTTCCAAGAGGTAGATTTTAACTTCATCAAACAGAATTCACAGAACTGATGTGGAACAAATGTCGCTACCAAAGCGCTACGTCCTTTACCTGCGGTCAATTTTGTCTTCATTCCTATACAAATTTGTGAGAAAGCAGACTTTATCACTCTAGATTCGAATAACATTGCATTCACGAAAAGTTATTCAAAGATTTGTAGCTAAAAATTTTCGCCTACAAAAGTGTTGTTTGACGCCACACTCAAATCAAATTGTCATACTATAAAAACCGACATAACGTGCTTGAACACGTTTCAACATTTTTCTCATCATCTTTTGCATTCTAATTACAACATGTATGGAGGAGGAGGGTCGCTGCTGATACAGAATGTATAAAAGGAGCAACACAAGCTGCAGAACTCTCATTACTGCTTTAGTAATTCACCAAAAGCAATGACTCCCGAACCGAGATATGGTTCATGTACTTAAAGCGCGCAGCCCCTTGACGCTTATGTGATCCATTGTTTCACCGATTCTCTGTACGACAATATATCTCCTGTGTACAAGCTGCCACATCCTATTCCATGGACACAACGGATCCGACTGTAAAATGAAAATAGCCTATTTAAGATTTTGAACAATTCGCTATTGTGCGCGAGCTACACAATCTTCAGTCTACAGAAGTATTTGATTGCACATATAATATGAAACTGAACATCATGACTCAAAGACAGTAATAAATGTGCAAAATGAATATTCTGTAACAAGTGAATATGTTCTATGTATTATACGCAAGAAACTGATTGTTACACTCTACATAAAATTTGTTCTGTAACGAATGCACTGATAACTGTTATATATTGTAAGCATAAAAATGATTGTAACACTCTATGTAATAATTGATAGAACCCTTGAATAAAAAATTATTTCCCGGATAAAACTGTGTTCGTTTCTTTCGAGTCGTGTCTTCATTATGCATGTGCAATGCTGTTACCAAGATTTCCTGCTAGATATGTTTTTCTTCATTCTTCCTTGAAGATTTACGCAAGATTTCCTGCTCGATATGTTTTTCTTTCATTTCAACCTTGAAGATTAACGCGCAGACCCCCTCTGCTATTTTTTCCCTGTCTTACATAAGAGTTGTTTTCGACTAATTAGATTTGTAAAACAACTGCGTTTTTAAAAATTTGTCCTTCATTTCGAGTATAAATGTCAATCTGGCTTTCAACCTTTGTCTAGTCTATTCCTGAAGTTCCTAACGTGCTACATTTTTTTGGATCAGTCGCGTCTTCTTACCGCCTTCTTCTTGATTCTGAAGTTCTTTTGGATAATCCGTTCTTCCTACGATAACTATGGGAAAATGGTGAGTGGAATTTGTATTTTTTCTTTTTCCGCTTAGATACATTTCGTTGAGAGCTTTTCTGTATTGCTTCATTGTCTTCATTTTTAAATTTTCTAGAAAGCTTTGATTCCTCTTGCGCCAAAAAAGAAAATCAACATAAACTTATCAAAGGAGAGCGGCGGCCTGTCGAGTAAAATAGCAACTCCCTATTCGTACATGTTGATCAAATCCCTGTTCTTCTAGAAGGGATAACACACACTCAGGAACATCTGAAATCTATGTAATAAATTTACGTTGGAGTAGGGAGATATCCAAACTTCTCCTGATTTGTGTATACATTAGAATTGTTCCCAAGTCGGCTTAACTTTTATAAAGTGTGTGCGTTTAAATTTTTTCTAACATACGGAAACACACACACACAATGATCTTTTGCATTCTTTCAAAAAACATACTTTGGAAACTGTTGTTCAAAATAAAGTGTCTGTTACTGCCTATTACGATAAAAAATTTGTTTGCGAAGATGGCATGCATACATGGTCTTATGGTCACAAAGATATTTAATATTGTTTTCTGTATTGTAGAAAGGGTTGGTTTTAACTCAATTTGTGTATATGTTTCTACAAATTATCTCCCTACTCCTATGCTTTGCTTTGTGGTTGCTTTTTTTATTGAATGTGTTTTGTATATTCAACTTTTAATATGCTCTTAGTTTTTAAATGTGTTTTTGTATATTCAACTTTTACTATGTTCTTCGTTTTAAAATGTGTTTTTGCATATTCAAATTCTACTATGCTCTTAGTTTTTAAAATGTGTTTTTGTATATTCAAGTCAACTACCAATACAACTCAGTTTAATTTCTTGTGAAATCAAAGACATGAAAGACTTAAACACTAATCAGTCAGTTTCTGCTTTGTGTTTGCTTGCTTTTCTTGCTTTTTTCCTTTTGAGAGGATTAGGACGAATCATATGCAAATCGTTTTTTGCGTCTGGTTCTGTGACAACCTCTGTTAACCACTTAACGGTTTTCTTTACTTAGAAATGTTTATTATTCATTACCATCTAAATAAAGTCACAATGCAAATTTGTAAAAAAAAAAACCAATTTTCATTAAAAATTCCTTTTGTCATTAATTTGAATTTGAGTTTCGTTTATGGTGCAAGAGCCTTAATTCGACCATGCTGTAATAAAATCAATCGAAAAAAAAGTACAAGTAAGAATGTACTAATTTTGGATATCAAATGACAGAATAAAAACTGTTAAGTGGTTATATAAAAAAAAACGAAGGTCAGATCCACATGCCTCATGGCGGCCTTGGAAATGCGCGGACAAAGCTTTACTAATTTTCTTTCGACTAACTCGTTACGTTTCCCTCTCTGCTTTGCAGAGTAAACTCGTTTTCACTGCAGTGCTTTCATTCTTTAAGTTACTGGACACTGTTCCAACTGTTTTTGCCGGCGATTTGATCATGCGGTGTTTTAATGGAACACTGTTTTCATATCGTGCGGTGTTTTACTGGAAATTGTTTTAATGGAGATTGTTTTAAAATCGTGCAATTACATACTACTAATATTCCGCGCAGATGTTTACCAAATCACACACAACTGAATTTCCCCAAATATCCCTCACCTTGTGTTTTCCCGTCACTTTTCGCCTCACGCGAAACAACTGTTGAACACTACACTGTTCGAAAACGTATCCGGACTGAGGTTTGGATATTTGACGCTCCGGATAATAAACGTTCGGTTAAACGACGTTCTACTGTAATTGTTTTTAAGGGACGGAATCTTTCTACTGTACTTTTAGGAAAGGCTTTATGTTTCAGTATCGGTTTTAAGATATGAATTAATTACATTTAGGACTCTAAACTAAAAAGGAATTTGTTTCGTAAGATTAAGAGATTGCTTTCAGTAACATCATTTGTCAAAAATACACTGCATGCGTTATTTCATACCGGCTTTTTTTTAAGTAAAACATTTACTTATCTATTACGATGTAATTAAACAGATGCTTGGAAAATTTAAAAATAATCATTCTATTAATCATTTGTAAAATATTTAGTATTCCCTTACATTACTTCAGTAACTGACAGTTTATTAATTTTGCTCAATAAAGCAATACAGGATATATGGTGACGGATATCGTAATTATAAACCTTGAACAAGTGACACCCAAGCTATCATCTCTCTCTAAACTGCCCCACCACGCCATTATGAAGGACTTTGAGCGACGACAGATTTAACCTGCATCAGTTTCTTTATACGACGAGTGTTCAAATACATCAGGATTCGAACTCTCAAATTGAGAGTTTAATCAAATTTAAAAACTTTATTTTCAAAATTTACTAAATTAAAGTATCCGACTACCCTAAAATTGTAAATTTTGTCAAAATTCGACAAATTTTTGTATGATTCTAGTTTATAGACCATCTTATTACCTTTATAAAAATACCAAGCCTATCATTTTTCCGTTCACTAGAACAAAAACTACAAGTGTTTTAATAAAAGCAGATACCATCACTTTAAGCAAGATGTCATACTTTACAACGCGTTTTACTGGAAATTTTTTTTAAATGCTCAAACAGGGACAGCAATTTCTAAAAAAACTTTTAAGTAATTTGCTGAAATTTCTTGTGTATATTCTGTGAAATAATAGAAGTGCTTTACTCTTCAGATTTATCAATCACGGTCTTTTTACAAATTTTACAATCCTTTATGTTAATATAACAACTGTTTTGTCCCCAGAAATTTCCTATAATAACTAAATTAAAGTGCTCTATTTTTTTAATGTAAATATCTCTTATCCATAAGGTCATTTCAAAAATGAATAACATATTAATACACCAAAATTGAAAATTTGTTCATAAACTTTTGATACAAAATGGGCCCGTTTATTTATTTTTTGTAATTTCTTACAAATTTTTTCCCGTTTCAGTAATAATACTTTCTTTTTCTCTTTTCAATTTTAGCATATTTTTCTTAAAATGTACTAAAACCACAAACAAAAAATCTCCCATATAAAAGTTGTCGGATACCTTAAATTTGGATTTTTGAATGAAACTAATGCAACTGAAAAATTTAAATAATAACGTTTTGTGATGAAATAACTTTATCCAAGGCTATTATAAAATTTTTGTTTCCTTCTATTTAAAGATGAAAAATATTAATTTGCGTACATGTGCAATAATTGCATATGTGCATGTGTTTAAATTTGCATTAGTGCAACATGTCAAAGAACGGTTATGATGATATTTAAATAATACTTAATAAATCACTTTTATAAAAAAAATGCAGTTTTTGTTTATATTGATTTCTTACGTATAGAAAAGTGTAAATCACTTATATGTGAAATAATTTATTCGAGGTCTGGATAACCATACTTTTCGCAATATTTTTTTTCAATACTTTATTATTTTATTTTAAAACACATACACACTTTGAAAACCGTTTCGACTGGAAAAAATTCATGAAACATTTATTTCGGGCTGAGTTTTAATCCAGTGAATGCTTGCAGCTGCACTGAAATTCTTATAAGAAATTAGATTTTCACATTAATAATAGTAGCTATGTAACAGGTTCTCTTCTTATATTCAAAAGAGGGGAAACAATTCCTTCAATAAATTATTTAAGTGCCTTTTTCTGTGCAGAAACATAGACGCCTTCAAAGGATTCTTCCAATTTAAAGTAAAAAGAAACTAGTTCGAGGAATTTTGGATGATGTTAGTTTTGATTATATCTATGCGTAGGAAAAGAGGACTGGAATTAAGAGACGGGCGAAGATTCTAAGTCATTAATACATGCAAATAGTGTTGCATGTCTTAAATTATAAATAATAAACGTTAAATCGCTGAATGGTAATGCTGTTTTAATTAACGATATAAAATTGTGACAATACATTGTGGAATATCAACGTGCCTGGGTATAATTTTTCGTAGTCCTATTTTCTTTGTCCAATACTAAACAAGCTTGATGAATCCGTGTGTCTATCTGATTTCATCTACTCATAGTAAAACTTATTAAGGCTAATAATTGCTCCCTTTATCTATAGAACTATTTACACTGAAGAGCCAAAAAAACTGGTACACCTGCCTATTATCGTGTAGGGCCCCCAGGAGCACTCAGAAAGATCGCAACACGACATGGCATGGATTCGATTAACGTTTGAAGTAGTGCTGGAGGTAATTGGTACCATGAATCCTGCTGGGCTGTTCATAAATCGGTAGGAGCAAGAGGGGGGAGTACATCTCTTCGGAACAGCACGTTGCGAGGCACATCCCAGATATATTCAATAATGTTCATGTCTGGGGATTTTAGAGGACAGCGGAAGTGTCTAAATTCAGAAGAGTACTAATGGAGCCTTTCTGTAGAAATTCTGGACGTGTGAGGTGTTGCATAGTCCTGCTGAAATTCCCAAAGTCCTTCGAAATGCACAATAAACATGAATAGGTGCAGGTGATTAGAGCACATCACGCCAAGTTCACACACCCCATACCATCACAGAGCCTCCACCAGCTTGAGCAGTCGCCTGTTGACATGTAGGGTTCATGGATTCATGAGGTTGTCTCCAAACCCGTACACATCCATCAGCTTGATTCAATTGGAAACGAGACTTGTCAGACCAGACAACGTATTTCTACTCATCAACAGTCCAATGTCGGTGTTGACGGGCCCAGGCGAGGCGTAAAGCTTTGTGTCATGCAGTCAACAAGGATACACGAGTGGACCTTCAGCTTCCGAAAGCCCATATCGATGATGTTTCGTTGAATGGTTCACACGGTGATACTTGTTGATGGCCCAGTATTAAAATCTGTAGCAAGTTGCGCAAGTGTGCACGCCTGTCACGCTTAATGATTTTCGTCGATCATCTTTGTTCCCGTTCTGGCATGATCTTTTTCCAGCCACAGCGATGTCGTAGAATTGATGTTTTACCGGATTCCCGATATTCACGGTACACTCGTGAAATGGTCGTTCGCGAAAATCCAAATTTCACTGCTACCTCAGAGATGCTATGCCTCATTTCTCGTGCGCCGACAATAACACCACGTTCAAACTCACTTAAATCTTGATAACCTGTCATTGTAGCAGCAATAACCTATCTAACAACTGTGCCAGATACTCGTCGTCTCATATAAGCTTTACCGACCGCAGCGCCGTACTCCCATATCTCTTTATTTGCATACACATGCCTGTACCAGTTTTTTGGCTCTTCAGTGTATATTGGATTGTGAATCGACTGAAATAAAAGTTTACATTTCAATATATATCTTCCTTCGCGATTGGCGTTCAATACAATAAATTTATATCTATATTATTACATTGAAATATATTTTTTTCACTCTCCCAAAGTCCTGCATTGCTGCCTCATCGTGGCGGGAGAGTTTTCCTGGGCGGAATGAGTGAAGTACGTCGGGAGTGTATGCTCCTGGTAGGGTTACCCAAGGCGTGAAGGCCATTCCAATATGCTCAGCTAAATGCATTTAGGGATGAGGCAAAGTTAGACTTCAAACTTTGATGCCTCACGGTCTTGGACCTCATGAAGCTGCATCTTGCACCCTTCATCATGACTCGTTTGCACTTATCATGTGGAATTTTCATTAAAGAGGGGAATGGTATTAGGATCTGCAAGAGAAATCCTGACTTCTGCTCAGTATTTCGGGCAGAACTCTTAGCTATTGAGGAGGCTTTGAAGTTTTGCTATACTGAGAGTGTCAACACAGATATTTGGATATTGAGTGATAGCCGAAGCTCTATTCAGCATCTATCTGAATGGTGGAGGCATGGTGACAGAACGACAACGAGTATTATCCAGCTATTAAATAGCTTGAAGGCTAATGTTAAGATCTTTTTTCAGTGGGTACCATCGTACGTGAATTTCTATGGGAATGAGATTGCAGATGGTTTGGCCCGCGAGGCCAGCCATAAAAATTCAACACATGGTGGCTGCTTTACTTTTTCAGAAATTGCTACCCGTGTCAAACAAGATATCAGTTCCTCTTGGAGGCAGGCCCCCGTGCATGAATGGTATGAAGGAAATCGCCCTGGTGCTGCTTTACTTGGGACAAGCAGTAGGCCAGATGAAATTACTCTTGCTAGACTACGAAGTGGACAATCTCGAGCTCAATGGCATGTGGATGGTGCTGAAGTTTACCCTTCTTGTCCGAAATGCAATGTGAACCAAGCCGCTCCTGCCCACATCTTGGCTTGTATTGGATGCCGTAAGAGCCATCTGTTCTCAAGTTCAACTACAGTTCTTGATTGCTTAAAAACGCACGGGCTCATGGACTTGATCTAGATGTTTCTGTCGGTCAAGTGGGATAAAAAACAACAACAATATATTTTTTTCAATATTTTTTCTTCACTAAAAAAATAAAACTTATTTTTACGCTTTAGGTTAAATAGAAAAATTAAAGACAAATAATTACTGCTATAAAAACAATCTAATCGGTATTTTAATTCCCAGCATTTCACATGCAACGTATTATATTTTGGATGAAAATAGTTTCCTCTTATTTATTTCTAATTTATGAAAAAAATTATTTAATAGGATAAATCATAATAACTGTATGGAACTCCAACCCAAATTATTTGTTAGTGTTTAGCTTAGGCATTTAAAATTATGTCTCAACTAAGTAATATATGATGTTAATAGAGCTTATTACCCCAGCATTTATCTTTTTAATGAATTTCTATAAAGCAATTTTAATCACAATAGTCCTTAAAATATTTACTTTGTTCAAATCGTGCAGTTCATAAATATTGAAAGGAATTCGCAGAAAACTGAAATTTATTTTCCCACAATTCCAGCTATTCCCGAACGTTTCTAAAAGCTCTGGCAACTTGAATCCAACTAAAATAGATTTTACACAGAGGAGGAAAAATCCTTCTTCAAAAGGAAAAAAATATCGGATTTATTCAAAATATATCGTTTCCCCGGATTAATTTGGGAAAGTGTTGGGAATACATCAAGATTCGCAAAAAGAAGTTTTGTACTCTTTGGATGTGAAAGAATTATTTTACAATAGATTAAGAAATACATAGAATTCAAGAGAAAAATTTAATTAATCGAAGTACATCTCTATTCATATATATTGAAATATAACGGATAGAAAGATTAAAATGTGAATTTATGTGTAAAACAATAGTAAATATAGAGAAATTCTTTCATCATGTGTTCAGTTCAGTATTTTTTCTTAAAGTTTTCATTTTCTAGCCAAATAAATATTATTCTTATATAATATTTATGAAAAGGAAAAAAAAGCGTCTATGTTTCTTGTAGAATATATTGCCTAGGTTTTCTTTTAGAATAAAGAGTGAATGTACAAGATTATAGTAGAACATAGAGATTATTAGGATTACTTGAAAATTGTTATATAATCTGTTTCAAAGATGTTGATGAAAAATTTATTCCCTTCGTCCCAGTACATATAACCGTTGAATTTATTTCCAGATAAGAATTTATCGTGTACTAACTCAAATTATGTGGGTGTGCGCGCTCTATATTATTTCAAACTGACATTAAGTTAAAAGTATATCTATATGAAAGTGAATATTGTTTTATTCTATTCAATCCAATTTAAAAATATATAGTTATACATTACAAAAAATTAGAATGCAACTTTGAATAAATGAAAATAGATTGTACACAAATATAAAATGGGTGCGTTTTTCCCTTTATTTAACTTTATAATTTCTTTACGATTAACAGATATTTATCATTGGATGCAACATTTCAACACGAAACATTTACAACTTAACACAGAAGTAAAGGTATATTCTTTGATTCTTTTATTGATAAGTGATGATCCATCATGAATGACAATTTTAAGAAGATTTTATTGATGATTATACATTTTTTTTAAATTTTAGAAAGAAAATGACATGCATGATGATTTTTATAATTCCATTTTGTCCTATATTTTTATTTGAACTTATATATTATTTGAAATTTCATTTTGTAAAATGTTTCTTTTGTTTGAGATGTCTTACAAAAAAAAGTGTTTGATCCCATACATGTTCTGGCACAAGTTTTATTCGATAAACTTTTGCATTATTTTTTCACGAATCTGTTGAAATTTGGGTGTGGCTTAGATCGAATAATACGTACTTGCACTCATACATTGTATAAGAATTAATTTTATAATTTGTATTGCTGTTTATATTTTACAGTTATTCACATATTTCTTCAAATTTTTTTTTTTAAATTAGATTATTGAAAAAATTAATGAATTGCAAATATGATGTCTTGCCATATTAGCTGAGCATCCTTCCTCACTTTAATTTTTTAATGATCAAGTTAGATTTCATATTAGTTGTCCAGATTAAAAATTATGAGGCTTTATTTTTTATCTTAATAATAATGCATACTGGCTTATTTTAGTTTAATTGAATTTTTTTATACGTTTTTTAGTGTTGTCCTTAAATATATAATTAAAGAGCATTGAAAAAAAAATTGTACTGATAAAAATTGATATTGTACATTTTGTTGCTCGTCATTTTTTTTCTGAATTGTTAATATTGTTTCTGTATTCCATTTTAGTTGTTTATTGAGTTAAATTCCATATCTTTATGGGAAAGGCGGGTGCCCTCTGGGAGACATTTTAAAACAATTTTTTTTTTAAATTCCGTGGGCGCATTTCGTGTATAGCCCATATACAAAATTTCGTTGCATTCTGTCACTCGTTTGCACTGTAGGATGCCGTTTATAGGAAAAACTTAATTATAACCACCTGGTATTACTTTTTTTTATAATATTTTGATAAATATATTCGGAAGAAACTCCTGAAATATTTTTAATAGTATTATAGTACAAGCTTGAAAATTTAGAAGAGTGTAAACTATTTTTTTTTGCATGTAATTAGATATTTTCTATCATAATAAGTACAAAAATATTAAGACCAGCATATATAAACATCACTCTTAAAACACATATCATACATGCACAAAATTATATGTACACATAAACCCACTTTTGCACGGTTTCGAAATAACACGATCAAAAACAGAAAATTGTTTCTTCTTTTATACGGCTGAAAATTACTCTAAAATATTTAGAAAACTGATTGTTCCACGAAACCTTGTGGACTAAATCCATCAATTGACTACTAGGTTGATTCTTAAGGCCTTAAATTAGGTAAAGTGAGGAAAATATATTTTTAAAAACGTTGGTCCATACGTTGGTACTCGAAAGATTAAATATATGACTTTCAAAACTAAAGAAAAACAAATTGTAAATTACATTTTCCGGTAAAAAAAAAGTCAATAGTGTGTAAAATATTTCAGAAAGCAATTTATTTCGAACATTTCATTGGGTTCAAGCATAGCGCATACGAGGAATACATCTAGTTAGGACAGCCATTTCGATTCAGCTTGCTGTAAAACAAATATGGTTTTTATCCCCAACTACGGACGAAAAATTAATTAAAATATTTCTAATATTTTTTAATTTCAAATTCTTTTCTTTTTCTTTTGGGTAAAATCACACGGGCTCTGTAATTGTGTTTTAATGATTATATGAGATGTAATGTTGGACATGTAAATGCTATTAGAAAGTTAAATATTTTAAGTTTAAAAAATGTGTACACACGATTCATCTAAAAAATACAGACTTTTTAGTTGTATAAAAAAAAGCACAATAATTATTAGAAAAAGCAATTTTGTTACATGTCGTCACTTTAATACATAATAGCTCCATAAATTTAAAGATATTCCTCTCTCTGTAGGAGCTCCAGAATTCCTAATTTACATTTTTCTGCCACCAAGGTATTAAGCCTGGTGGCAACTCTTCATCCCTTCCAAAACGTTGACCATTCAGAAAACTTTCAGCATAGGGAAAAGATGAAAAGTCTTTGGAGAAAGGTTCGGACTACAGGATGGATGGTTCAAAACTTCCCATCCAAAATTATCTAGAAATTTTTGAGCTGCAGCAGTGTTGGAATGAGTATTACCGTGAAGAAGCCCAATTCCTCCAAAAAGCATTTTTCGTTTCCTGTTTTGGGTGACTCAACGTAGCTTTCTTAGAGTCTCACAATAACAATTTGCATTGATCCGTAGAGTCTTTAGCATCAAATCCACTAAATGAACATCTTTATGCACCCAAAAGATACCAGCTGCAATGATCTTTTTTTAGAGAGTCTGAATTTCCTCAGTTTTTAGGATAAGAAATGATGCTACTCAAGTGTTTTGCACCTGCTCTCGGGAACACTTAGACAGCAGGGAACACTTAATCATCAGCAGGAACAAATCCTTTCAAGTGATGCGTCTCCTTATGTGTGATATCGTGTTAATAATCCCCATGACCGGCTTAATGCTCTTGCGGCTCAAGATTATAGCATGAGAATTCTAAAGCTGATAAACAGAAATGACAAAAATGCATAAGAAATCTTGTTTAAATCCACAAATTGTTGGTTTCATTTGAAAACAACAAATTATATACGTGTCATAATAATTCAGTGCATAAAATTCACACATTGGGTTATTTAACCTTTAATACAATGAATATATAAATTTTTGATGTGTAACATCTTTCCTCTCGATTGCTAGAGATTTGTGGGAGTGGTTTTGTGAAAAAGGACAGAAATTCGTAGCAAGAAGTTGGGTAAGCGCGCGCTATTTAATTTGACCAATCAGTGCTCTTGGTGGTGTCTCTTCGCTACCCTCGAAGGGAAGTTCTGTTTTTTCTCCTACATTCTGGAGGGACTCCGCCCCTCCCTGCGGTCTATGCCTTGGGATTTTTTTTTTTGTTTTGTTTTCTCACTTTAGGATCAGAGAAGAAGCTAAGTCCTTTAGCTGGATCTTGTAAAGATATATCCACGTGGGGTTTATTTCTAGTAGCCATCAAGCCACCAGACTTTTTTATATTGTTAGATTTAGCATTTCAAAATATTCTAATTCAAAAAATCGGTTTTGTTTGCGCTTGACTCTAAATCCGCACATACCAGCAAGTCTTATTAGACTTCACCAAGGATAAACTTGAGATCCATACGCTCAATTGACAAAGTCTGAGGGCTCACCAAACAGATTTAGATGACATTATTTCACAAATTTATTCGTTACTCATGTTGGCAGAGACGTGGTTAGATAATGACGAACGTGTTTCGATACCCGACTTCGATTGCTGCGTACAACTTAAACGACCGGGCCACAGAGCAGCTGGTGTTGCGATCTATCACAAATAGAACAACTCACATGTTGTGGCTCCTCTAATATGAATATTACTTATCATCAAACAAGTGGATTGGGTATGGTTATTCAAGATATTGGGGACATGTGTGGCAGAATGCTTATTTAAAAATGGACCAAAAGGGATTTCGGTGGTCGTGTACATTTCTCTGAATCAAACGGCTCAAAAAATTAAAGATTTCCTGCATTTTTTACTTTTACCATATACCGAAGGTGGTTTTGCTCTTTTAAAAAACTATCACTCGCATTCCATGATTTTGAGTGGGGATTTTAAAGTTAACTTAAGTTTGCTAGAAGCCGAGCCACTCATAACTTTTTTGAATGATGAACTAAAGCTCGAAATGAACACAAATCGAAATGTTTCGTCAACTAACAGTGGTACTGTTATTGACGCTATTTTTCAATGGTTTTTAAATACTTTGAAATCACAAGTATATGTGTCATATTTTAGTAATCATAAGTTATCATTACCGCTTTTCCCCAAATTGAACAAGAATAATTATTTTTGATAAAAAAATTGCATTATTCCTTGTGTTAATTAAATAAAATTTTCATTAAAGATATAATTATTCTATAGAAAATTATTTCCAATCATACTAGATTAATTTTTTTCACGATTTAAGTTGCTATTACGAATTTACCACGGTAACATGTCAGATGTTGCACATCGTATGCGACTACTGTAAGGCTCGTCTCTTTTTTTTTTATTAAAAAATATGGTGATCTTGAATCTTAAACTAAAAAATTTTAAAAAATCAGAAGCAATTTCAAAGGTTATATATAGAAGACTTTTACAAATTGTTTTCATAAAATATGCACTACATCTTAGTTTAAATACGAAAGGAAAAAAAAGGTTTTTTTTTTTAATAATATGTAAGAAATTTAATTTTCACGAGGTTTATTACCAACAGTCTCCTTGTTATTTCCAAGTGCGACGTTAATAAACAATTAATTACTCAATATTTAAGACATGCTGCAACTCCATCATTAAAATTATAATGAATTACATTCTTTTATTACATAGAATAGTCACTTAAATGTATTCATAAAAACTTCAATAAATGTTATGTAAGTATGTAAGAAAGTCTTTTAAACTATATGTTGAAATTAGACGATATATTTAACACTAAAGATGATAGTGATCTCATAAAAACTACATTTGGGTTGACTTATTATTCACGAAAAAAGTTTCAAAACAAAAAATATGTATATAAGTCCGATTTCTCTCTATATTTTTTCATGGGATTTATTATTACAGCCTTGAGTGTAAGATTTATAAAATAGTGATTCTACGCAGTTCAACTCCTTAAACGAAGCAAAAACATCTCTCACTAATGTAGTAATATTTAAAAAAAACCATGAAATATTTCTGTTCACAAAGTAAATACATAAATCAGTGTTAATATAAGATAAATATTTTCACTTTTATCTAGGTTAAAAATAAACTTTGAATTTATTTTACATCCATCCATCACCTTTGCTATTAAATTAAATCCAAAAAAAGCAATAGTTGTTCACGGGCATGAAAACTTTGATACCAAATGTAGACATTCGGAGCAGATGAAATATTTTTCATAGCGGATTACAATCAATAAAAGTGGTAATGTTTAAATATGTTATACATTTCTCCGCATAATTTTAAATAATATGATTATTTAAATAAAATCCCTAACATCAAAAAATTTTCTCCAAAAGTAAGTCATGAATTTTTTTTAAAGACAGAGAGAAGATATATGCAAGTATGTTTTGGTTTATTATTTTTTTTTAAAAGGAAACAATTTTTATAAAAAAAAGTATGCATTCTAGTTTTAATGAGATGGATTTCACACGAAAAATTCAAGAGATTAAATATTCTATAAAATATATTTCTTAAACCGTAATAAAAAATAGAAAATTCTCTTAAACTCATAACATTTTGGAAAAGACTTATTGCTGCAACAAAATCACGTTTCTTCAATCATTTGGTAAATTGGATACAAGAAAATTGATCCAAATAAAAGTTTTATTACTTTTAAGATCATTATAAATTTGGTAACATGATCATTATACGATGTGTTGTATTTCATTTAAAGATGCTTTCAAGGAAAATATCAATAAAATTTACAGTCTATATATTATTTTTAAAAAAAATTATATCGTAAAAGAAAATAAACCAGATGAAGTTAGTATAAAGTTTGTATAAACGATGTTTTTCCTATTGCTTATTTTCATAATTATTATTGTCTAACTGAAATATCAAAGCGAGTATAATTAAAAGAATTTTAGAATAATATATATGACAGAAATATTACATTTTTTCACATTTAAATTCTGACTAAGCGAAATTGTTGTTAAGTAACCATTATAGAGAATATTTATTTAAAAGTTTAAAAATAAATGGAAATTGTATATCTTGTATTGAAATTAAATAATATCAATTTAATTTTATTGAAATTAAATAATAAATGAAATTTTATCTCTGTTGATAAATTTTCTTCTTAGAGTATTTCGAAAAATTTTGATATTACTTGTTCTCTGACACAAAGTCATTTAAATATTTTTAAATATTTGAAACATAAAAAAACATCATTGTGGGTTTATTTATTGCGATGCATTGCAAAAAAGAAAGTCTAAAGATTTAATTTATTTCCATTTCAAAACCACTGCATTTGGCAGTTTATTTCAGGTATAAAAAATCACATATTAATCTAATTCCAAACATTAAATTTCATAGAAATTCGTTTCGCTTGTTTATTGTTATCAGAATTCATCTGTGACAAATGGGTGCATCGGTATCTTAACCGAAATTAATAGTCGTTTAAAATAGACAAGAGACTCAAAAATCTAAAAAAAAGAACCTTCTTTCTCTTTGTTTATTTTGAACGCCCTGTGTTTACAGTGTTACTGCTGCAGAAGTGTATAATATGTTATTCATATTCCTAATTATTCCATTTACATTATTGTATGCACCTAAGAGTCTTGAAATTATGGCCAAACCTCATCTAGAGTAATTAGCTCAACCATACTCAAAACAACGGCGCATGCGCGGCTGTTGCTGGAGTATATGAGGCAGGATTCAAAAGTGGCCAGACTGAGTAACTTAAATATTATTACCAATTAAATTGTTGAAACACATTTTCCTCCAAAATAAGACCCTTGGATAACATCATACTTTTGCCATCGTTTGTAAGGATCGTAGAAACATTTCTGGAATCCATTTTTAACCATGTCCTTTAGTTCAGCCTGCGATGCACTTTTAACTTCATAGCAAATTTTGCTTACGTAGAAGTGATGATTTCCATGCTGCCAATGCTCTGTTTGATCGCGGGTCGTATAAAAACACAATTTCTTGTTTCCAGCAATAATTCTGCCTAGTAGGGAAGGATCTTTGTCAACAGCCGAGATTGAGTCTCACGTCATTTTCATTCAAATTGCCTTTTGGTCTTCATTTAACAAGTGAGGAACGATGTGTTGACACACCCTATGTATGCTAAGATTCTTAGCAAGTAGCCGTTCGCATGTGGTCGAGGATATCTCAACTGATTCTGCTGTTTGTGCTATTATTTGAAGCTTCTTCTTACGACCACCACAGAAACCTTTTCGACGTTTTCAGTGGTACGGGAAATCTGTGGACGTCCAGAGCGTCCTTCATCTTCAATAATTTCCCTGTCTTTTCTGAAACGTTGATGCCACCCAAAACCTTGCTTTCGCGATAATGTATCACTGTCATGCACATGCTTTAACAGTTCGTAAATCTCTATAGCACTCTTTCCCAAGCGAAAACAAAATTTGTTATACATTATCTTCTCAACAAACGCCATTTCTTTCAATAGCCGGCTACTAAATGCACCCGCCTGCAAAATTCGACACTGTGGTAAACCACCGACTCCATGATTTGGGACAAAGTCTTAGAAAAGGGGAAGGACGTAATAACACAGAAATGTTATCATACTCACTCTGCTGCAAACTTTTTCACATTATAGGATCATTCCTGGAGCTTTTGTATCCTACCTGGTATAAGGTAGATGTTGAGTATTTAAAGTCATAAACGAAAAAATCATTTGATTCATTAGGTTTTCATGACAGCCAAATTGTCACACATTGGTGTCTGTTAACATCAATTTCAGAAGTAGCTTAGTTTGGTGTGCTACTAAGAGCAACTATTATGAATACTTTTCGAAAATGATGCATGAATTGTGAAAAAAATAGACCATCGGGAGGCTGTTCGTCGGCTACGGTGTATTGGTCCCAGAGATAATACGAGACTGCTGCGCATTTTTTAGCATAATCTGAGGCTTTCAATCGTTGCTATCACAAATTGCTACAGCAATGGTGGTCCAGATGTATTGTTTCAACAGCTGCTGCACATGGGACAATACGATATTGTCTTCCAAATTGTGTTCAAAGTTGACTTCATCAACAGCACTTGCAATGACCATGGAATATCAACATTGGATCATAGAAAAATGGAAGAAAAACTAATGTGATTCGCCTGGTCTAAGGAATCACGCTTTCTGGTCAATTGAACTAACAAGCGCGAATACCACGAATGCCAACAGAATCTGAGACAAATTAGTGCATTGGTGACCAAATACATGCAGGTTGCATTGGTATTATTGTGTGAGCGATGCTTTTACGGGGCACAATGGGATCCAACGTACCCCTAGGACAATTGCTAATGTTACGCTGTATGTGAATATCATTGCAAACGAGATGAATACTTTCATGTTAGAGGGGTAATGCCCTCAACTTCTGGTAATACCGTTTTCCAACTAGGTAATGTGTGATGTCATAAGGGTCGAAAAATCAGGGAATTGTTACGTTCTGGTAAATTTCAAGTCATTTTAGGCCTCTAAATTCTTCTGATATGAATCTCATTGAACATAATCGGTTCCAGCTAAAAAACCGAATTAGCACTTCATAATCCAACATTCGCTGTGTGTAGGATCCTCACATGGTGTTGGTGGGTTTGTGAACGATGGCTCTAGTTTCTATTATGCAGGTTGTCATAATGTAAAGGGCTTTTCAGTGCATGTGTATCACTTCATGTTGTTAATTTATAAAAGCTTTTAAAGCATGTACAGTAAGTTTTCAACACTTGTGTTTTATACATATTGCATGTTTCACTTTCTGCCATATACTATATTTATGAGAAAATGTTCCTTGAGGCGAACTTTAAAAAAAAGTTTTGAAAATATACTCTGTTACACATTATACGTTTTCATTAATTCAATGCATATTTAACACTGTTTTTCTAAGGCATTTTATTTTATTTATTTTTTTGTAAAATATGATACGCTTAAGTTTAAGATGTCTCAGATAACACACAAAATTTCTTCTTAATTTAACAGAAAAGTCTAGATTATTTTTTTGAAAATGAAATTAATGGATTAATTTAATCTTGTTTCACATTTATCTACTCTTAAATTGATTATTAATAGTTTTAATATTTTATTCTCAACTTTTTTTAAAATGTTACCAAATCTTCAGAAATATCATTTTAGAAATTGTAATCGGCTTCATTTAAGCTGTCTTAGTAACAATAAAAATTTGGCTTGATGATATTTTGTTTAGATTTTAATTGGTTAAGTATAACAAACAATCAAACATGTTTAAGTATTATTCTGAAAATATTCTATAACTAAAAGAAATATCCCATTAAATAAAAGTCATTTACAAACTCACATTAAATGTTTGGTAAATACTAAAATGATTATGGAAAAACTTTATTTTAACTAGATATAAAACCAAGAAAGTTAGAGAAAGAATTTTAAAAACAGAAATAAAATTCAGAAGTATAAAAATCCCGAAAACATGGCCGATAATTAAAATTTGGTAACTATGAAATTACAATTCCTAATTTTTCAAGAAAATGTAAATCTCTTAGTTTATATATATGTAAAATGAATATCTTTTTCTCAAAGAAAAAAAATCATTTTTATGCATTGTTTCGGCCAGATTTACAGTGCGTATGTTTTAGGATTCTAAGCTACGTATATTTATAAGGTAACTTTTTATTACGTGCACGTATCTTGAAAATATTTTATGCACATTTCAGACGTCTTATTTTCAGATTTTACCTCTGAGATACGGAAGTAGGCTGTTGTTAGCCGATACTATTATCTGATATCCCTTTGGAGCTTAGCGACATCTCGTGAATAGTATGAAGGAAAAAATCCACAAAGATGATGCAAAATAAATGTAAACTGCACTTTATTCAGAATATTTTAGACGATTCGTAAATAGAATATTGTTACATTCGCCATTTCGTGGAAACATCAACTGCATTTTTATTGAGACATTATCACAAGAAATATATTTTTTTTTCAATTTATTGTATATTTAAATAAAAAATGTATAAGAATTATGCACAAAATTATTCAGAAATATTTAGTGTAGCTATTACTTAAATTGGTATGTGATATGATGTACAATACTATTATGCTGTGCACTTAATAATAATAAATTCGAAATAGATTGAAATACGTTTTTCAAACACTGTAATGAAGGTTATTATTCAAACAATAAAATTATGAAAACTGCACCAAAACAATAGAAAGTTTGAATCTTGATTTTGCTATGTGCCAATTTACAAATAAAGTAAGGAGAGGAAATTTCACCATTTTAAATAAAAATGACTAAGCAAAATATATTTAATGTATTCATAGCTAGAAAAACATTTTTTTTTAAGTTGAATGTTCTCAAATAATGTACAATCATTATTTAGAAAACTAAAAATAATAATAATAGTAATACCCTTTCTAAAATTACGTACAATGTATGCATATTAAGTAAATGTAGTTATTTTACGAATCATGTATGCGATAATAATTTATACTATGAAGAGTATATAAAGTACTCTATAATCATTTTCTGAATTACTCTAAAATTTAAATATTAAATTTATTACTCGTAATTTTGCTGATTTTCTTTCCGTTAATGCTGAAAAAGCAAATAAAGTATTCATGCTCAAACAACAATATTCAAAAAATTTAGAATTCAATTACTTTTCAAGCAAAAGCACAGTAAAAAAAATGTGCCATTTTCTATATTAAATCACTTCTTTTAAAATGCCGATCTCTAAGTGGGCGTTTAGCGTAATATCTTACTGTCTAGGCACTTAAAAACATAACGTTAATTTTATTAAGACTGATTTTAAAATAAAGGTCAAGGAATTTTACATAAGTAGAATAGTGTTTTAACAGAAAGTTTAAATGCGTGCAATATTCTTTTTCTTTACATCCAAATGCTTCGAATATTTTTCAGCGATAATACATATCAAGTGAGTGAGTGAGTGAGTGAATATTAGCTAGTGTTCAGCTACACGAAGGTTTTTGGTGATGGACCTCCTAATTTTGAACTATGGTAAAGTGACGAGGACGACACCTGAGTTCGCACCCCTGTCTCCTAACTACTACAACACACCAACGAGGGGACACTTGAACTCTACACAGATTTAATGTGCATTGCTCCCCTACTCGGCGGGTCACTGACGGCCCTAGGCTCGGAACTCATGACATGCTTGACATGAGTCCGTTACCTTGATCACTAGGCCGCCACGGTCACATTATATTTCAAGTAAACTGAATGTCTAAAGATTTCGAAGAAAAATATCGGGAAAAAATTATAGTCTGTATCGTATTTCACAGCTTAAATCCTAATAATATTCATTCTAAAAATTTTACTTTGTATGAGGCTTTAAAAATCTGATAAATGTAACGCTTTGCAAATCTTATAAATGCCAAATATAAAATATGGCAGCAAATAGAATTTTTTTAATTCTTTATTACTTATATTACATATCTATTAAAATAAAATCAACAGAAGTTCACTACTTTCAAAAAACAAAGTTCATCAAAAAAAAAATTAATTCCGGATAAAATTAAGGGGACAGTGGACTTTCAAAAACTTTTTTTTTAATTATTAATTAAGAGTAATGAAAATTTATGAGCATATACACTGAAATACAATTAACTTAAATATATCTTTAAAAAAAATTTCAACTTAAATTTTTTTTTTTAATTTAAAAAAATAAATAATTTTTAAATTTTTTAAAAACGTTCCATGCGTTCCAATTTTTTATTTTTTAGCTTCGTCTAACATTATTAATGTTTATTAGTACACGTTACACATAACTGGGTATTATTTAACAATTTCATGCACCGGTTAATTTTTTAGAAAGGTTTTTGTTCCTTTTTACTTAATTTTCTGTAAAATATCACATTTCTTACGCTAAAAATGAAATTTAACTATCTAAATGAAATCAAAATTTAAAATGGATACCCAGATTTATTTATGTACTTATCAGTATTCTTCACAAGAAATTTCAACCAATTTGCTCAAAAATTGAGACGCAGGGAACATTTTAAAAGCACGTAAATCTGAGAAAACAAAGTTTTGAGAAAATGTAATTTTAAAAATGTTTTTCCACTTACCTTTTGTACTTGTTGTTCTGAAACTATTTAGCATCTATTTTATTTAATAGCAGACATATTTATAATATGTTATTAATTTACAAGCATAATTTGATGAGAGAAAAAAAATTGTCAATAATATGAAATAGTTTCACATGATAGTTTTTCGGTAGAATATTTTCAACTTTAGTACAAATCAGTATAAATTCAATAGAAAAATAACTAAAATTTCCCAGGACCATATGTCTCACCTTCTTTTTAATGTTCTTTGTAATTTTAGATAATTTAGCCAATTTATTACTAATTCTTTTTTTTTTTCAATCATTAGAATTTTTTTTTTTACTCTGAGCTAAGCGTCGTTTATCACGTTTATGGGAAATAGCCACAGATACTGCACTTAACTCATTGTGTTCAATTGTTAAACTATTAAAACAGCCAAAATTATATCCACTTATGGCAGATATTACACTCATCTCGAGTCGCTTTTTAGAAACAAAAGTTTCTTTTGGGCAGTTTTTCCAAATGACACTGTGAATACTTTCGTTTGCATTCTGAGTTTTTGAAGAACTGCATCGTTCTAATAACTCATTGTTCGCTAGCCTTTGATAAACTGGAAGTATTTTTTCCAGAACTTCTTCTGACAGCTTGGTTTTCATGAGTGAATGGGACACAGGATTTTCATTTTTAGCCAATGCCCTCTGGTAAAAACACCATGATGTTGAACCGGTAGGGCATTTACTATGTTTAGGTGCTTTATCTGTCGATGAGCAATGAAATAATGAAGCTAAAATTGCACCTTTCATTTTCTGTACATCAGGTGCATTTTCTTTTATAGCTTTTCTATAAAAGTTAGTCAGCTTCACTATGGTGTTTTCTTTGAGGCTACCTTCTTTCCGTCCACCAATAGTAACACCTTTACTCCGCCACTCTGAAATTTTTTTGCGAAGTCCTGTGCCAAGCCTTTTTGCCACATGGTTGATGCATTCTTCTTTTACAATTTTTACGGAGTCACCATACACATTTAATGATGATAAATGTTGATAGGTTTTAGCATCACCATCTGACAAGATGCTCACGTATCGCATACCACAATTTTTAATGGATCTTTTCCATAAAAATTCAGCAGCTTTAACCTCCATTGCATTTGATGATCCAACATAATTTTCGCTGCATTCTGCTTCATGTGATTTGTACCATATGGAGTATTCAGCACTATTTTCTCCAAGATCCCTTTTGGCGGTAGTGCATTCTGGGCAATATTTAGAAAGGATTTCATAATCAATAATGAGCCCAGTCAAAATGTCGATGACAATTCCTATACCATACAATGAGGAATGTCCACGTTTCTGCCATGTTCCTCGTATGAAACGGTGATGTCTATAAAACCATTTGAAGTGTCGAGTAAATCTTCGTGGTGTTTTCGGACAACTTTTCGGGAAATTTCAAGAATGTCCTCTTTGAAACTGCACTTTTCTTCATACAATTTGTGCATACATTTTGAGAATGTTTTCTTATCCATTGCATGAATGCCAATAGCCATAGAGAAAAGTTCTAATGCTGCATGGCCTTTCCCAATTTTAAGAAAAGCTTCAACGAGCTTTTTATTTGCCTCGAAACATTTGCTGTCATCATCTCGAGGGCTAGAGAACACAGAATTGAATAACTTTTTGCAGTTTCTACATTTTAGTTCTATTTTTGTAGAAAAACCATAAGCACCATTACATTCAACATCCAATGTGCACATATCACATTCATCACATTTTATGTTACATAAAAGGAAGACCACATATCATTACTCATCAAAACATATGAACTTTTTTCACTAGCACAAAAAGTTGATGTAGATGGAGAAGGAAACATCTGAAATTTGTTGGCACTTGCATTGGAATATTGTTCTTTTTCACCAGAATGTGAACCATCATTGCTAATAGAGTTTTCAATATGCATAATAAGTGAGTTTTCAGCATGCATAGCACCAGAGTTTTCAGGACACAAAGTACTATCAGAATCGATTTGAATGTGATTTTTTCCCCATCTTTTCTGAATTTTGGATGCACACAAACTCCTTCTTTTTGATGGTCTACCTTTTGGTTTTCTATAACGCCTAGAAATAGCATCCATTGTAAACAAATACAAAACAATTCTATATGTTTTTAAAAGCTTGTTTGTGGCTTTTAAATGCAAAAAATTAATTTCGCCGAGATAAATTTTCAAGGAAATAGACAGTAATCACTAATAGGCAACTTTTAAAAAAAAGCAATACTTCGGAATTTGAAAACAAACAGAAGTAAACAAACAGCGAAGAAAGCAGTTAAAGGTTGCAGTTAAAGTTTGCAGCTAATAAAACACAAAAATATTAATTGTAATATTTAAAAAAAACCTCAAAGAAAATTGTGACGACCTTTGCTCAAACTTTTGTTTACATTTTTGGGTCCATTAAAATTTTTTAAATGCTTATAACTTTTTAATAAATTTACTTAGACACATGCGGTTTCTTGCATATGGTTCAGTAAACTCACCAAAATCAAAATTCACATAAAAGTTTTTTTCCATATTTTGGATGATTTTCGCCAATTTTAAAGTCCACCATCCCCTTAACTATTTATCTTATCGTAAAGAAATAAATTTAAGGGAACTTCAAAATTATCTATTCTTCTTACCAGTGTTTTGAAGATTCTAACATTGTATTCAAATTCGATTGCAATGCAAAATATAACCCAAACCACAATTTTTACTCCAAAATTGCGACAGAAATAATTAACTTTCAAACTCTAATAAATACAATAAAATTTCATTTATAAATGCATATTTACAATAACGTAATAAATTATATAAAATAATCGAATTATTTGACTCGAAAATAATATTTTTTACAAAGCTTACTTTGCTCAAAATCTTCGTTTTAATCAAGCTTTTTATATAGGTACATATATATCTCTTTCTAAGTTAAGATTTCCACATGCAGGATGTTAGAATTGAAAATAAATGTAATTTACTTCATTCCATGGGGACTTTCATTAAGATTTCATTTATGATATTACAAATGAAATATGCGTGGTAGTATAACAACTGTTATTTTAAAAATAGTAATACGCATTAAGAAAATTAAGTACCCAATGTCTTGGACTAAAGAGTCGCGTGCGAGAAGTAAGTTTTTTTTACTGAGATCTTAAATAAATGAGTAACTCACATAGCAGATCATTTCTCGTTTTGCGCAATCAGTGAAAAACAAAATATCTGAAATGCCATTACCTGGAACAAGCTACCTTAATTACTGGTATTACATCTAAATTTAGTAATTAAAAACAATATAATTGCCAAGGCTATGCGCATCAATTTCCGAAGACAGCTTAACTCTTCCTAGCCATTTAAATTTTGAAAGACTGTGAAAGAAATTTCCATGAAAGTAGTGATCAAAATATTGATGCATGGGAAATTACAAACCTGATTGCCTACGTTGTTTAAACTAACTTTCTTGACAACCTACAGGATAGCATAATGGAAAGAAACATTTTAAGATAATAGGTTAGAAACAGTTTTTAAAATATCGTCATATGATCATCTATGCAATTATAAATATAGATAGTATAAAGTTAGTATTTAAAAAATAAAAAGGGTGAGTAATTAAAAACACATGGAAAATTTCATTATTAGAATTAAATTTGCATTTCATTTCGATTAAAAGCCATCCAGGTCAAGTATTAAAAATTGTTTTTATTTCAACGGTTTTTTTATACTTTTCAGTATACAAAATATTCTAGATCAATTAAATATATACAGAGAGGAAAAATTAATATATATATATAGGAGTATTGGTAATTTTAAGGTATAGCTAACTGAGATATCTCGATATGAAGTTTGTTCTTCAAGAACCATAGGCACGCCTCCCGGATCTCCTCGCCACAGCCAATCATCATGACTCTACTGAGCAGAATGTAAACCTCCATTATCACCATGGCAGCTTATTAAACATTCTGGCAGCTTATCTAACCCCCTACAAAAGAAGTTCACTGTTTTGGGGTCATTCATGATAAATAATGAATAATGTGTTTCATTTTTCAGAGATAAATATTAACGAAAATGAATTCTTGAAGTACATGTAATTCTTAGTACAAACTCAAACTCAGTGGCGCAACAGCCCATGAGGCCAAGGCCTACTGTGCCCATCTCAGTATACGTAACCATTGGGCGCTGGGGTGCATGAGCAGATGTTCCGATCAGGTAGTCAGCCTGAAGCGAAACCTCCAGTGTTTGGTCCCCAAGTAAGCTTGGTTCTCATTTTATCGACCCACTGATGGGATGCAAGGCTGAGTCAACCTTGCCCAGCCGGGTTTGAACCTCAGACCTGTGGTGTGGAAGCGCGATGCACTAACCATTCAGCCACTGGGCTTGCAATTCTTAGTACTGCTTTATAATATTCACGAGTGATTTTAAGATAAATTACTCTTACTGTTAAATGCGGATAGAAAATTAATTAAAATTGATGCCTCAGACAGGAAACCTCTACTTTTAAATCTCTAATATTTTGACACTTTACTTAAAAGCGGCATTTTTAGTTTTATAATGGAAATCATTAGTAAAAATGTCTGAAGAAAACTTATGCAAATGTGTACACTTGGCAAAAATATGATATATTGCTATGATTCTGAACTATTTTGAATAAAAACTTTGAAATTACTGTTCGTCTACAATTTCCTTAAAAGAAACAAAATATAACTCAAATTCATCTTCCAAACACACAAATATTTTTCTTTTAGAATGAATAAAAAATACACAGAATAAAATAATGACAAATAAAACGTAAAAAAAAAAACATGCAAAAGTGTTCACATAACAAATAAACATTTTTCTCAATATTTTTTTCCTCTAAAATTACATTTACTAAAAATATAAAAATAAATGAATTAGAATTTTTAAAAGTTAATTTCTAGATATAAATAAAGGATGTAATTTATGATTACTAAATAATTATGAAATAGATAATCGTTTCAGAAAGATTGCTTGAAAACACAAAGGGAATATGCAGTTTTTTTGGGGGGGGGGAGAAAAGAAACAGAGCAAATATCTCAAAATCCATTTTCCTTATCAAATTTTCTTAGAACTTTTTGTTATCATTGTAAAAACCTTATGTGCGAGTCTTCGTAAAACCTTCTAACCAACGTTCCTACCCGTATTTTGCTATCTTACTCCCTTTTTATGAATTAATTTCTTATTATACTTTGAAATTTATTTTGATCAAACGAATAAAAAAATCTGTATCAATTAATGGTTATTTGATAAAAGATTTCTTAATTTAATTAGCAGAATTATTATCTAAAAAATAAAAATTATGGGAAAAAACTAAATGTATGCAATTTGAAATCATCCTTAATTGAATATTTTGAATCACATGTAACAGTTATAACATAATATTGTCTGAAGCCTATGTGCAGAAGTTCGATTCAATTTATTTAATTTAACATTTGCCATTTGGCTTAAGTAAAAGTAATGAATAATGATGCTTTAAATGCATATAATATGAATATTGTTATTACTTCTAATGCAGCGTTTCTCAATCTGTGGGGCACGCCTCCATAGGGGGCGTGATAATTCTACAAAGGGGGGGCGTGAGCATATTGAAAAGTCGGAAACAAAAGATTATTTAGAAAAAAAAATTATTAATTTACTGAAAGAAAACAAACAAAATATATTCTGGCATAGTTAATAAAATTAACATTTGCACTGTTATAATACACTTATAAATGTATCAGCACTGCATAATATATTTGATAATTAATTTAACACTTTTAAGTTAATAACAAGTTTAATAATTACCAGTGACCATAAGGGCTTATATTATATAAAATTATATACAAAACTTAACACTTATCTCTCGATAATTTGTAGTTTATAATTAATCCTAAACTGCCGATTAAAAGTTACGTGATTCGCTCCCAATGCATCAGTTTTCCACGCAGGCCAGAGTATGTGATGTATTGAGACAGGGAGGGGGAGGGATAAATAAGGAAAATCTCTAATATAAGTAAATCCTTAGCAAACGCTATCAACGTCCTTTTATTGTATTTCAAAGCATTTGGAATAATTTTATGGATAGCAGTGAATGGAAAAGATCGGATTTCGGAAAGACGCATATATACGTCCGAGGCATTTAAGGCACCGGTTGAGGGAGACGTATATATAGGCCACGTCCTTTAAGAGGTTAAAGTAGTATTGTAGCCTTAGCGTAAAAGTATAGTATCATCGAAGCCAATACATTGATATTGTATGGAGGGGAAAGAGGCGATGAAAATTATGATTGAATATTGGGTAGTAAATATTAAAAGTTTAAGAAGCACTGTGGTGAATAAATACTGCTGAGTGTATGTGGTGTTACAAAATCATAATAATTATAATCTGGAGTCCTAGAATAGTCTTTTCCTGGAATTATTGGTAACAATAACTTTCAACAATAAACTTAACAATCTTTAACAAATTAAACCATTACATTAATTAGACTGAAATTAAAGAGAATTCTAATATTCGAGATAAAAATCCTAGTAAACAACGGCACCTGGTACACCGAAGCCAAGAATTACGAGTAAACATCAGCACCTCTAGTCATGCTGAAGCTAAGTTCAAGATTCAACTGAGACAGAATCCCTTACATAACGAGATAGACCACGATGGGATCACGTTTCTATCGAGATAGACCACGTGGGGTCTGAGCAAGGTGTCAACTACGCCCTACCCACTCAGACCACCCGGTCCATAATTTACAACAAGCACTATTCTAATGACTCGTGAAAAATCAACGAAACGTGGAATTCAAGATAAAATAATTAAGAAATAGCTAAAGTATCATTCATGTTTAAATATTTTTAACAAAAACCATCATTAATGCTAAAACTTATTTGTTTTTAGATCTTTTTTTTAGTATTTGAACAAACAAAAACGATGTCCCTTCTTTGACTCTTTTGACATTTTTAAATTTCCTTTCAACAGTTACAGCACACACGTATAACACAGAAAAAACAGGCGGCAAGTAAGAGACAATAATCTATTCATTGAAAGTTGAATCGAAACATAAAATCGTTACCATCGTTTAAAAAATGTGCGGGTTTTCTTATTTTGTCTTCAACTATATCAGTGGTACCGAAACTTACCTAGCCCATGGATCCTTTTCATACCAAAAACATGGTCGTAAATGCAGAAGAAAAATAACCGTATTTTGTGACGGATCTATACGCGTCTCATACTAACACCTTAGGGACTGTTTTAGAGAAATAATTTTCGCAACCAACTTTCACCGAAGGTAAGAAACCTCGATTATGCAAATTAAGTTAATTATATAAGTTCTGTATTCGCGAGATTTGGGAGTTAGCGAGTGGAGGATCGTGAGTTATTGCAGTGCGGATCTAAGTTTATAAAAGTGTGTAGTGAAGATATCCCAATGAGAATCAATCGGATCGGATTTTATCTCGTCAAGTATTAGTGTTCAAGGACTCAACAGTAGGTCTTCAACTTCACAAGAGTACAGGTATTGTGAGTACTCCTTAAATAGAAATTAGAGAATAACTTAGTGTGCGGCGGAGTTGAAATTGAGCTTGTATAAGCAAAATCAGTTGAGGGTCCATAAATATTATCCCCAGACTAATTGGTCTCACCTTCACGCTCTTAGTATTGATCAACAATCTTAAATGGATTATTATTGTGCTTGCTTGATATTTTGTGACAGTGAAATAATTTGAGTGAATCTTGTAGACTGGTCATTCAGTTCTCCCCACAGCTGGGTCCGAGAGAAGACAAGGGGGTATGGGGGGGAGTAGGAATAATCCTACATTAGAATTTAAATACATAACAGAAAACGTTATGAATTTAATTTTAATATCCTAAAAATGATATATTAAAAATGAAACATTAAATTTTATGTATTTCGCTAATATTAGTTTCTGGCAGTGGGTTCCTAAACTTACCGTGCCCATGGAAATATTTTTATACCAGTAACTTATCTATAAGCCCCCAAGTCAAATGCATGTAATTCCAAATCGAAAAAATTATAAATTTAACTCGGATGTTCCAAATAATACATGTTGACGTAGAAATCAAGTGCCAACAAAACCTTATGATACCTTAAATAGTACTTATTTACATTATAACTTTTGTGCTCGAGTATAAAAACATTTTTTTTCAATTAAGATAGCTGAACAAATGAGATAGTTATCTTTGTACAATACAAAGAATAATACTGCTTTCCGTTGAAAATGAAGAAAAATCTGTTGCATTCACTTCTTTTATATCGGGATCATGCGCAAAACAAAACAAAACTGTTGATTATATATACGATGTTTTTTCACTTTCGTATTTTAAACAAGTTATTATATGTAGAGGTGAGATTCCATTCTATATAACCCTTTCGTGACGGGTGTGTCATATGTGTACCAGTCTCAAATCCCCTTATCGGACGGCAGGCCATTCAATGCCTTTTTTTCTGTGGGGCCGGGCAAACCTATAGAACCAGTACTCAACGCGATTCACCAGTGCATCAACCGGCTTCTGATGACATTTTGGGAGGATTTTTGCATATATGACACACCCATCTCTATAACTTTTTCACGTAGTCGTGAGAAGTATAAACTTGAGAAGACAGCCACACCCGGGTTTGGCGCGACTACCATCATGCGATGCTTGTCCATACTTGTTACTTAAGTACTTATCTAATAAATTTTATTCTAAAATGTTTAACATCCACTTTAAAAATTTTAACACTTAGAAATTATTACTAATCTAACTATCATATTAACGGAAATTGTGGGGTTCAAATATTATACATTATATTAAAACTTTCATGAACGTTCTAACTTTGACAACACATGCCAACATTTATTTTTATTTTGCTCGGACCCTTTCAGCAGTCACAAAAGACTCACATGAGCCCGAAGGAACCACACAGGGAACCTACGATCCAAATGCTTGGACACTCTTTTTTACAACAATCCTATCTTTTGTTAAGCAGAAGTTGAAACACTTGACATTTATCCAACTATCTAAGGTATTTGGTGATATTAGCCTACTTTAAAATATAGAATGGTGTTATTTAACTCTTTATAATGCCGATGGTATTTATATATAAGTACCACTCACTGTAAGATTATATAGAATACACTGAAGATGCTAAGCAGGAATATATTTTAATTCCACTCTTCCAAGACAGCACGGGTTCTATGATGAGTATTTTAGCAGGAAAGGCGAATAGTTTTATAGCAGAAATCGTGTTCTCAAATGACATTTTGATTGAATTGCAAAGATTGTCGTTTTTGTACCGAAAAAATAGTTAATGTCAAAAGGCAAGAGTCTTATTATTTTTGTTTGTTTGTTAATATAGACCTTAGAAAACGATTTGGACTATTTATTTTAAGTGAACAGCGTAAATAACTAATTTTACAGCTGAATATCTTTAATTAATTAGCTCTAACGAGCATAATTTCCTAAATTTGAGTATTTTGTTTATATATATATATCTTAATTTTCAGCGTAGTGATTCAAAAAAAATATTGCATGAAAAAAAACTGCAGTAAATCATAATGCGGTAGATAAAGGGTTAAGAAAAAAAATCAAAGAAATTTCTTTTTTTCCCCTTTGCTGATGAAGTTTATCTTCCAGAAATAACTAACTGGAAGATAGTTATTGAATATTTCATAGCCGGTGTAACGCTTACCTGCCTCGCAGCTGCAAGATCCGCCTTTCCTATGCAGATACCCTCACGTGCACCCCTAAATTATTGTAGGATTCTTTCATAAGACATCACGACGACAACACTCCACCTGCAAGCTTAACCTCGAGTGAAATTCGAGGTACAAGAAGGGACCGCCCCATCCCAAGAGAGGGGATAGAGGAGGCCACTTGAAACACTCGAAAATATAAGTTGTGTTTTGCCACCTCCATAACCAAGAAAACATTTTATGGAGCTGAATAATATTGCTAGTTTGAATAACGTATATAAATGTAAATATTGTAATAAATATCCGTACACGTAATAAATAAATATTTTAATTCGTAAGTCTCACGTTACTCATCAATTTTTCTAAATCATCACATCAGTAGCTATCAGCCTTTGAAAATTAAAATCAGACTTATGTAAAGTTATAACACACTTCCAGACCCTTGCCAATTTTAATTTTTAAATGTCAAAAAAATGCAATTTCTTTTCATTTAGCTATTAAATTGTTTTTGCCGTCAAAAAAATTATTATGGGTCTCCCTTTCATGCAATAAACTAGAAGTATTACTGCTTATACCGAAAGGGGGGACCCGTGGCTCCGTGAGTTTCTTGTGCGGCCTTCATAAAAACTAGCACTTTTATTAATTAACATTTAATCATATAGATCACAACAGTTTGCAAATCAAAGGAATTAAATAAAAAACAGCATGAATATATGTTTCAATGACTGCTTGAGGGAATTACCAAATTGTATATTTCAAAGGTTATGAGGATGAACACACACAATTAAGGCTTGATCCAAATACGAGGGCTGTTCAAAAAGTATCGAGACTGAATTTATTATGCAAAAACATACATACATAAACAGGTTTTGAGTCAATCTCCTTCGAAATATGCTCCATTGGCAGTAACACACTTGGCCCAACGATGTTTCCAGTCCTCGAAACATTTCTGGAACTCAGACTTTGGGATGGCCTGAAGCTGCTGTGTTGAATTCTGTTTTATGGTTTCAATGTCCTGAAACCGGTGTCCTTTTAAGGTGTTCTTGATCTTGGGAAAGAGGAAAAATCAGGAGATGTTGCCAGTCGTTGGAATTGCTTATCCTCAGTGAGGAGACGCGGCACAAACTTTGCAGACACTCAGCGCATGTTCAAGTCCTTTCTCAAAATTTCATCACATGATCCTACGGAAATGTGACACTCCTGTGCAATTTTTCGGACTGTTAAACGACTATCAGAGTGCACCAAAGCCTTCACTTGTGCAATCTTGTCCTCAATGCGAGAGGTGGATGGGCGTCCAGAACGGGGATCACTGTTCACTGATTGACGACCCTCCTTGAATCGTCGGAACCACCCGAAAACCCGAGCACAACTCATCTCCAAATGCTGTTTTCATCATCTCGTAGGTTTCGGTACCCGTTTTACCGAGCTTAAAGCAAAACTTGATACAGATTCGCTGATCAGTGTTTTCACACTTTTTCTTTTTTCGACGAACGCACGCAAACACTCCACGTGAAAGAAGTCAGTGTGACTGAACGGCGCGCTGTACAGACCTGCCGAATTTTGTGAGACAAGGTGAAATATGCACGCGCATGATGCACACAGTCCCTCCGCTAGGGGTTTTCTGGAATAAAAAGAATAAATTCAGTATCGATACTTTCTGAACAGCCTTCGTATATGTTTATGCTTACATAAACATATATTTTTATAAACATAAATATAAATAAAAATACCAACGGTGAAATATAGAATGTTACAACAACATCTGAGAATAAATTTATAGAAAAATAATAATCAGTCATGAATGTTATCTATAACAAGTTTTTAACTCTTATGTGAATACAAAACAATTTTCTGTTGCAACTTTTTAAGTAAAATAATAAATAAATTAGGATTTGATTTTTTATTAATATTTCTATATAATGTACAAAATTGTTGAATCTATACAAAAATATAATCATTTAACAAAAGTCACATTTACAGGTACATCAAAGTATGCGGCTTCCTTTATTATTACTTTGTTTACCTGCGGTCTCTAATGGTAAAAAGGTTCCAAACCTATAGCTTATACCATAGGTACTTTAATTATATTGGAGTTATATCACCATATACTTTGACCTATTTATATCCTTACCTTTGATATACCTTCGGGACTCGAAATATGACTTTTAACTCTACGTGATCCAAACGCTACGAGAGAAAATTCGAATAGAAGTCAATCAAGTGTTATAAGGTTTTCCTAATCAAATTTCTGGACTGTGAACACGCTCTGAAAGGCATCAGATTCCCATCCACCTTAAAATGAATTTAAATTGACCTTCTCGTATACCTAATTAAATGGAAAATCATGTTCTTTAACGATGCAGAAGTTGAAGTCTCTGGCATTAGTCGTCGTTAATGTAGTGATTGTGAAATAGTTAATTTAGAAATGTTATTCGCGAAAACGCTTTTGAGGAAGTTAATTTATAATAACAGTAAATACATAAGGATAATGTTATTTTTTTCAAAAAATCAAATCCTTAAAAAAAACTAATCCTGAAAATTTTTTCATTTATAATTACATTATATATGTCAAAAGATTAATGTTTAATGTGATATAGTGGACTTCCACTGTCATTATTATTTTAAGAAAAATACTTCACATTTTTAAACAGGAACAAATTTTTAACGCTTTCTTATTTTCAGAAAACAGAGGACATAAACAACGTATATATGTTGCGGTGAAACACCGAAATCTGGAGAACGTCGACATTCACCGGTGAATGTCGACAATCACATAGTCGCTTGGTGTATGTCCGAAATATTTGCTAAATACCCTTATTTCTGACTTTCACCGGTGAATGTCGACATTAACCATGCACTAATGGGGAATGTTGAACATGTCAGAGATTTATATTTTTTTCTCCGTAATTCAGTCGCGATAAATTTTTCGCCTCTCTTTCTGAGAGGAATAACTAAGAACTTAAAACACACAGTACTTTCAAAATGAGAAAGGAAAATTATAGAAGTTAAAAACTTACTTAATTATACAGTACGTTCTAAATGAGAAAATAAAACAATAATAAAAAAACTTACTAAATTGTGTGAATCAAATCTTATTTATTGCAACAACTTAAACTATTATGACACTTTGAATTGCACAAGAGGCCCTTGCTTTTACAACTGCATTTATTTGTGGAACACTTCCTTTTGTAATGACGGCGTGTATAGCCTTTCCCACCGCTTCTCGAATTAACTGCAGCTGCTTCTCTCAGCGAAATTTCTTGAAAAGAAATCTTATCTATGGAAAGGAGCTTTTCTTTACAAATTTCGAACTGATTACGTGTGTAAAGCTGCTTGAGGGTATCATTTTCATTCGCAAGTTTATAGAAGTCGGAGTCTTCTATTCCAACAACAACCGCTGACACATTTCGGTTATCTGTACGACCACGGTCGACATCAGGGACTTGTTTTCGACCTCCACCAGAGCATATCTGTGATTGTCGACATACACCGGTGAGGGTCCGAAATGTACAAGAATGTAATGAAATATTCGATCTTTCACCGGCGTATTTGGTGTTTGTTGACATTCACCAGTGAATGTCGACATTCTCTGATTTCGGTCTTTCACGGTAACATATATACGAGACACTCGTTACTAAACTCTTGAAAAGCACCATTCAAAGAAAGGTATGCGGAAAAGTTAACAGAACAGAAACTTGGGGGGAAAAGGGATTTCACTTCTAGCTCTGGGTTAAATGGGAGCATTTAGCTGTGTTCATGAGATTTGGATGACATTAAAAATGCTTTCAAATTGTCCATTTTATCTCTTTAACGGGCTATATATTTCTAGTAAAGATGTTTTAAAATATTTGTGGAATTGAGATTGATTTAAGAAGAGAAACTATCATTTAGTTATAAAATAAAATTAATTTGATTTTTAACACTATTTTTTTTGGTAGTAAGTATATTTATCACGGCTCATGGGGGCCTGTTTAATGTACTAAGTTAATGCTTTTTCTTTCTTTTTTGTTTTATATTTATAAAATATATTTTGTAAACTCTACAAACTGGAAAAATAATTTTGTTACATAAAGCCTTTTTTCTATTCATAAATGACAAAATACAATGTTTTTCATGAAATTGCCAGATTAGTGAGGAAGTTTTTAATCTTTTTATTATGTGAGGGAGGGGGTTGGTAACAAAGTGTGTAAGAGTTTATAATTTTCTAAATTTTCTGAAGTTCTTAATGGATAACATCACAAATGAAATATAGTAAAATAGTGTACTATGGACATTTAAAAACTATTGCAATTGGTGGTAAGTATACTTACCACAGCCTTAGAAATGGTTAAAGAAATTAGTATTTGTTGACTAATAATTATTGTAGATTAATAAGATACATAAATTGGTTTCACGTGATAGAAATTACTTTTATAGTGAGTTTAAATATGGGAGGGAAAAAAACGACCAGAAAATTTTTTATCGCGACATGGGTAGGTGGGGCAAGTTTAGCTAGCCAATCGGGCTGCAGCAAAGTCCGAGTTAGAAAGAGAAAAAAAAATTGCAGTTGAAAAGTTAAGGATGCATTGGTGTCGAGTACAGTTTAAGTGTGACTGGCTGCTTAGAAATCTTAGTTATTTTTACTTAGAAGCCTGGTTGAGAAGCCCAACCAATCATTGAATAGTTGCTAAGGGGAATAAATGAGTGTTTTCTATCTGTCGTCTAATATATAAAGGGAAGGTAGCCGCAAATACAGTGGTTAAAAATTTCTTTCTAAATGATAAATGCAAATCAGTAATTTTCCGAAATATAATAAAAATTTTATTATATGCATGTAATTTTATTTGTTCAAGTATTTTTTATATACGCGTAATACATGTTTTACTTTAAGGCATACCTTTCTTACTGAATTTAAGATCTTTAACGAAAGCAAAATTCAAAATCGGTTTTAAAAAAATAAATTTACAAATATTGTTTGAAACTACTTTTTAAAAAAAATTTTTGAAAAAGCTTTTTACTATATAAATAATAGATCATTCATATAGATTCAAAAATGATAAATAACTTTTTAAAAAGCACTAAAACAGCATATTCAATTGGGGAAAATAGCACAAAATTTTAGATATTAATTTCTTCTTGCTATACATTTTTTAAAATGTAAAACTTAAGAAACAATTTTATATCTTATTCTGAATATATTTCAATACATATTTAAAAACACTGCTTCAAATTCATAAAAAGAATAAATTGAATGGGATAAATATTATCTTCAATCATTAGGGGGGAAAACGTAGATTTTGATCAGTTGTTTTTATGTGTAGTATATTTCTTTCAACTATGTCAAAAAATTTAGAGGCTCATTATCTTTGACTATAGCTAAGTTAAATATATATTTTTATAGAATGGCAGTCAAACAACTTGCAAAATTCTTGGTTTGAAAAATATAAAATATTTTAATCTGAAAGAGAAAAACTCAGATAACAAAAGTTTTTTTTTATTTCTTCAGAAAAATTCATCTATATTTTAAACAAAAGAAATACAAAAACAATTTGGAATTTTATGATTAATTCAAAATATAGATTTCTCTGAAATAATTGTTTTCTAAAAGTCGCATTCTGAAATAACACAACGACCACTGGTGCTCATTCAAAAAGTTTTGAGCCATCGTCAAATGAAGCAAAAAATAATAACCCCTCTCTCTACATTTTAACCAATGCCAGAGTTAAGGGTTTGACTGTTGATTTGATGGAATTCAGCTCTTCAGCATGGTGGTTTCAACAGCACTATGATTCAAACCCATGATTTGAAAGAGGCGAAGCTGGTCACCACTCATGACTAACCATTCATCTACCGTAACCACAAGACGTAATCGGAGAAATATATCGTGTATAGTAAATGAAATTTAAAAATTAAAAAAAATTTTAAAGGTTTTTTTTTAGAGAATTTCGATTATATTAGCAATGAAAACTTCCAAATGTTTTTTTTTTTGAAATATAACTTTATTTTCATTTTCATTTTTAAAACGTTTTTTAGATTAAAATAATAGGCAAGAATTCAAAAAGTCGTATTTACAATATTGTTAATTAATATCAAACGGTTTATTATAAATGAATTATTTGTTCTCAAGCCAGCCAAAATGTATAAATATCGAATGAAATAATATGAATGAAAATTATTTTGTGATTGACATTAATTGTAAAGAGGAAAGAAAAATGTGAAAGTCAATTCGAATTATATCCTTATACAAAAGTTCTAAAAGAAATTAATACATATTTATGTTTTTACATTTTAAGATTTGATATTTCATCTGATGACTAAATGATTTATTTTCTACCAGCAGTATAATTTTGCTATGCAAGCAATCATTTAACTGGACATATTGAAAAAAAACATGTTAATTACGTATGTTTCATTAAAAAATGGGGAAAAAATAAGAAACCTTATTTTTAGAAGAAAGAAAACTTCGTAAGATTAATTAATAAAAAACTAATTATGATATTTTACGATGCACTAGCACAAAACTTAAATACAAATTATAACTATAAAATAAAAAAGTAGATCAACTGAATACTAATTACTGGCGTTTAAGTAGTATGCATTTAAATTTACGTTTAAAATCTTAATTTTTAAAAATTATCTTGTGTGTGAATATTAGATTATTTTATAGGACAGAATATGTGTGTGGTGCATCTTTAAATAGTATTTTTAAATTTAATTTTCAGTTCTCATCAATTCACAAAACTATATTTGTTTTCATATAAATTTCACTTTTATTTCGATTTTAACTTATAGGCATTAATAGTTTTTTATAAGATTATCAGAGGTGAAATTCAAGGACTCGAGTGTAATCATCAACTTAACTACAGCAACGAAGAAGCCACGAAAATGTCATTCAACTCAAATAATTTCTCGGACATTCACCGTCCTTAAGTGACCTGTGAAAAATCACATGCTGTCAAATATTGGTGATGGATCACTATAGAGCTTTACAGCAATAATTAACTTTTATTACATAAAATATTTTATTTTAAACCGGGATCATTCTCGTAGATTTACGTCCTCACACTTCATACAGTTCCATTTCTTGAAGTACTTGATGAAAGTGAACTTGAAGCATCTATCAATTTAACTGGAGTGGTACTTGTAAAGATTTTTTTTCACTCCATAAAAGCCTTTAATCCCAGTCTCATAGGAAAGTATTTTTGAAATATTTCGCATTTTATACATTTCTTAGATTCGAAGAATAAAATGAAAACAAAAAAGGAAGAGAATAATACTTTTTAGGATGGATATTCTAACAATTCTATAAAATAAGTCTCGACTTTTGTCACAAGAAAAAAAAAAGATAAATTTTAATATATAGATTTATATATAATTGGTAAAAATGTTAGTTTTGTTTGACGCATATAGTTTATCAAACTTTATGATGTTCTATATTTATATATATACATAATGTAGTATTTGCACTCTTCTGTTTAACACATGCGCAGAGAATTTATCTTAAATATAAAATGGTATTTTAAATATAATGAAAATACATTTAACAGAAAATTTGCAATACACAGCTAATTGAAAAAATGTTTTGATTATATATATATATATATCTGTGTGTGTGATGAATCTCCAGCCCTTCAAGTGTAGTTAGTAGGGTAAACTTCATACCAGGACAACTCAACCCACCTCCAGCATAAGAACTTTAACTTCTACTTTCGCCGGACTTAAAAAAGACACGTGTACTAACGACTCACTCGCTGCTGATCAACGCTGAAGGAGATCTCGTCTTGTCATGGCTTGGAGTACAGACTGTTTTGCTGAACCCCTTGGAATAAAATATAATATGATAAACGGCTGCAGGTTGCAATTCCCTTTCAATCTTACGAATTATTCCAATATATATATATATATATATAAATGTAATAATCCCAGTAGTATAATCCTTTTAAATATCTTTTTATTACCTATACCCAAGTTAGATTAATAAACTTTCTAGCCACCTTACGTGAGTATTTTGAAATACATCTATCCACCCTCTCAGATCACGTGATTTGAGCCGCCTATATATACACCGAGATTCCTGGAGACCCTCTCTCTCTTCTGTATTTGTCTGCCGCCAACATGTAGCTGTCCACAGCTCATTGTACCTTCGTTTTCTTTTTTATGTATTGTGTTGTCCATTCCTGCTTTATGTTTAACATGCTTATGTGGAATAAAACAGATTTGAATAATCACAGGACTGCCTCATCAATCTCATCCAAAGGAAACATCAATAATAATGATCTAAATCAGGAATGCTTCCCACTCGCCAAATTGAGATACTTCAAAATTAATTCATATATATATATATATATATGAATTAATTTTGAATAATTTTTTTTATGAATCCTGTTAAATTTAGAACAGTAACAAATGGTTTTAAAACTTATATCACTGATACAGGTAAAATGCTGCACAATATTTTGCAAGAATTCATCAATAACCAATGTAATAAAGCTATAATTAAAAATAGTAAAGAAATTATAGATTTTTTTAAAGATAAAAATACTTATTCAGTTCATAGTTATGACTTTGAAGATCTTTTTAACTCTATTGATATCAATGATGTAATTAGGGTAATTTTAGATAATCACAGAAATTATAACCTTAATATTAATTTACAAAAATTTAGAACTCTAATAAATTTTGTCCTAAAAGAAAATTACATTAATTTTAATGGTTCTCTGTACAAACAAACCAAAGGTTTGCCTCAGGGTGGCCCTGCTAGCAATAGTTTGGCTAATTTATATTTACACTTTTACGAAAATAATTATATTATTAATAATGATTATTACATTTTTAGATACATAGATGACCTAATTATTTTTGGTAAAAATAATAATTATAATCCCAATATCAATTTTTATCCGGGATATTTAAAGCTACTTAAAATTAATAATAATCCTGTTACAACTAATTACTTGGATGTATCATTATATATTAAGGACTATAAATTACATAGCAATATTTATGATAAAAGAGATGATTTTAATTTTAACATTCTTAAAGTTCCCTCCTGGAATTCAAACTTATCCATCTCAATATATCGAAATATTATTTTGAATTATATTTATCGTAACAAGGTATTAGTTAGTGATAAATCTAATATATATTTAAATATTAATAACTTTATTAAACATTGTATAGAACAAAGTTACCCTCTTAAATTTATAAAAAGTTATATAACAGTTAAATAAAAAAAGTTTTTTCAGTTATACAGTTTATAGATAGATGGCGCCTCTAGCTAAGTAATTTTGTAATAATATATTTTATTAAAAATTAATCGTTTATGTCTGGATGGTATTTTTTATTTTCTATAAATTTTAAAATAAAATATAGAAATTTTAAAAGTATATATATATATATATATATATATATATATATAGTAATATTGCTACTTTATCAATACATAATAATTATATGCGTTACTGTTATTGTCCATAAGAAGCGAATACGTATTCACGTGGTAAGTCTATTAATTTGGCTTTGATTTTAAATATTTTAGTAATTATTAAAGGCTATAACATTATAGTATTACATTAATAGATTATGGTTTTATCTATAATATAGTTAAACTTCTCTAGAAATTTATTGCTTTCCCTATGGCCCAGAATACTGGCAAATTCAGGTGAAGGTTGGCTGGCCAGAAAACTTTGTTTAAACCTGCATTCCTAGTTCCTAAGGCTGGGAGTTTGCTTTTAGTATTTCTGTTTGCTAAATCTTTTCTATTATGACGATAGTTATCTTAGGAATATAACTATTTTTAGTATATTTTTGTAATATATATATATATATATATATATATATAATTCAAAATATATACAAAAAATAGTTATAAACCGAAGATAACTATAGTCATGATAGTATAAAGTCTTAGCCACAGTAGAACTATAGCAAACTCCTGACCTTAAAAACCAGAATATATGTTCTAGTATAGTTTGATTTTGTTATCTTTTAGGTTAAGTTTCTTATCATACCAAGCAAAATTTGAATAACCGACATAATCTTTATAATTATCATTTACTATCATTATAATTTGGCGTATGATTTATCTGATGAATACGATTTATCAAATATAAAACATAAATAAATTTACCCAATGATAATAATATTTATCTTGACCTCAATTAGGTTATTCTTGGGCTATAAGAAAACTGAAAAAGTTATCTCCATCCAACGTTTTCTTTCTTCATTCCCTTTCCCTGTTATCTTTGTTAAGTATTTTCTGAAAGTACCCAGGAGTGACTCAAGTTATCCCTGTCTCGGAAAGTTTTGTATTAGTTATAATAATTGATGCCAAAGGTTCGACTTTTTACTGGTTTAAAGATAACATCAACTCTGAAGTTTTAATTAAATTTAAAACAATTTTTTAGACAAACGGAGATCAATTTCTGAAGTAGTTAATTTTTAGCTTATAAAATTTTGAAATACTTTTTAATTAAATGTGTAAAAAAAAATCGAATATCACAAACCTTAAATTAGCTCACTGCTTTTCAAAACAAAAATTATCAGAGTAAGTCAAATATGTAATCATAATAAGTTTGGTTTTTATACACAATTCTTTCCAGGAAGAAATCTATCAAATAAAAGGTTTTTCTTATATATAATGTTAATAATTTATTTTTAATTTATAAGACATTAGTATACTATTTTACTTTATATTTTTCAATCCCTTTAAAAATTCTTTAATCAGGCTTTGGGTTAGGATTAATACTACATGTTCTAGAATTAACAAAAAAAAATTCAAGAATGTACTAATAATTCTGAATCAAGTGCGATTGATAGTTTGATTATTAATACCGCAATTACGAACATCATGGATGCTACTGGTAGTGGACCTCGCAATTTTAACTGTGTCTAAACAACAATGAAGCCTGATTTAGCACCTCAAAACTTTCTAAAATAGCCTTTTAAAGTTCAGTTTTTGTATATGAACATTTGTGTTAAAACTTCGCCATTAAATGGATCACTGAACAAAATTGTGTCATCTTATACTATTTCAATTGTTCCGATTCTATTTCATCTTTGAATTCTTTGAATGAATTTCTTTGTCTAACAACATAATCGTTGAAATTCAAAAGCGACTTAAAACTCTGAAAGACAAAAACATTTCTATAGCTTATTTTCATTTGTTCGTGGACACTCGGGCGTTTTTGAAAATGAATGGGAAGATTGTCTTGCAAAATCAGCCACCAAGAGCGAAATTTACTTTGCTGTTAATATTCCTAAATCCTTTTACAAGAAGCTTACGAAAGAAAAAATGGCGAAGTCTTAGAATCTCATTTCAAATAAAAGGAGATTAACAAAGATTTTTTTCCTAACATTTATAAGAGACTCCCATGCCATCATTTTTATGCTAAATACAAAATAACCCAATTTCTCACTGGCCATGGTAAATTTAAAAGCTATTTGAAAAAAAAAATTAATGAGGTTCCATCGTCTCCCTGCGATTGTAATATTGGTGGCGAAGAAAATGTGGAACATATGTGCTCCTTCTGTGTTCCAAGTTTGTCAGGGAAAGAAAGAACCTAAGACTGGCTCTCAAGGGACTTAATATATATTGGCCTCTGAATTTTCCCCATCTTTCCACCAGAAGTACCTTTAAAAAGCTCTGTACACATTTATTGCAAATATTTGCAATTTTCAATGACATTAAATTTTTCTTCCTCTTTCAATTTGCAATGTGTATTTCTTTGTTACATCTATGAGCCCCGTGTGATACTTGCTTTGTTGTGCACGAGAATTTATAAATATTTTTAATTAAAAAAAACCCTACCTAAATTTTCAGCATCACTCCATCCACTTAAGATTGTCAAGTAATCATGAATTAGATGAAAAGCCCAGGTCTAATTAAATATAATAGTTCTCTAATTTCACCCTACTACTTGATGACTTTGAGGCAAATTTCCATTTAGCATATAACTCTCTCATTCCTTGCAAAATATTCTTACAATAAGCGAATGTTTGATTATACACTTTGAAATGCGGAAATAAATCCATTTTTTTTCGCGCAGGTTTTTATTCTCAAGAGAATTTTGCACGAAGCAGACTTTAAAAATATTTCTAATTAAAACAAAATCTAAATTATTCAAATAAAGCTGAGAAAAACAGTTATAAAAAGATGAAATTTAAAAAATTTCATTTATATTTGATTGACTTTAAATCTCTCTCTCAGTTTAGAAAAATACTAGAATATCCTCAAATGAACCTTACGAGACCATTGCTGCCATTTTCAGCACACTCCTTGCCCTTAACAGAACAGTTAACTTAACCTTGTCTTTAACTCTTCCCGTGACAGAACAGGATTGGCTACTGAGACATCATCCACAACCCGCGCTTCCACAGGATTTGGTTGTCATGTTCCCCGATGATGCAGGAATCCACAATGAACAAATGTAAGCATATACATCGGTTTCAGATTCAACATTTTACTTATGTTCTCTGCTCGCTGCATTCAATACGTCCACGCTCTACGGTCTAGAAATCTCTCACAGTTGTTCAAGCATTCAAATTGACAATTTTGTGTTACTTGTGTTTTTGCAGTAAAAATAGAAATGTGTCATATTTTAAAGGATAGGTACAATGTCAAAAACAAGTATATAAAAAAAACGTACAATTTTAATACAGAATGGCCGTACCTATGCCACTGAATGGACCGCAACACTAAAAAACATTGGAAGTAGCCCGTACACTGGAAAAGTCCATCCGCCCCTGAGCTAAAAGATTTGATTCAGCGCGTTCGAAATATGCACAAGTTTACATATTTTTTTTTCTAAAGTGGATATTTTTGAAATCAGAAAGGTGCGCGATTTCCATAAAAAATGCGAAAATTATTATCCCATTTTGGCTTTCTGTTGATTCTGGTTTACTAATACTCTAGCCTTAGGGTTTATACTACCGCCCACTAGCATCGGCATTCACTTTTTTGTCCTGTGGTTTTATTTCTTAAACAAACAAAACCATAAGGTTCTGGCTTTAAAGGTCCCTATTTACATTTTCATACTCTAAAACTGTATCAGAAGATGATAATCTTAGCAATAGATAAAGTAGTTTTCAACATGTTTCCGATGCTACCCCTAGTATTTCCGAAGTTCTTGTCAGTGTTTGACAGCGTTTAAAATGTTTCTGAAGGATTTTAAATCGCTGAAACGTTTTAAAGCCAAAATATTCAATAGGCATATCACGAGTGTTGATTAACAAATAATTTTTACCCCAAACTGATATTTTAATAATATAGCCAATTTATTTAAACCCAGGGGTCTTAAACTTTTTGGGCTGGCAGCCCTATTTCTTTGCTTAGAAATTTTGTACGATCTCGATTGATTGATTGACTATATACGTCGCACTGTTCAGCTACACGAGGGCTTTTGGTGACGGACCTCGTAATTTTGAACTATGTTCAAGTGACGAGGACGATACCGGAGCTGGCACCCCCCTCTCATAACTACCACACCATATTAAACGGGAGGACGTTTGAGCTCTCGACAGATTTAACGTGCATCGCTCCTCTACATAGCGGGTCTTCAGTGATTCTGGACTCGAACTCATGACACGCCAGCCATGTTCCGATACCTTGACCACTTGACTACCACGGCCACTTGTACGATCTTGAGAGCATAGAGTTAAATTTTTTGCTAACACACTTTTGGGTACTTTTAGATGTCTTATTTAAGGTATATTATAGTTTTTCAGTAATCAACATCCGCAATACGTTTTTACTTTGAATATATTGATATAGAAATTTTAATTAAGTAACATAATAAAAAAACATTTTATAATGTAATAACATGGTTAATTATACATAAACTATAATCAGTTTAATAAGTGTGGTTATTCTGAGTTCTCATCAGAGGTCATCACCTTTTATAAACAATGGCATGTATAAACCTTCGAATAATAGTTGACATTGCCGGACTAAATACTTCAATATTCTTTAGATTTAATCGATACTTTGATTTTACAGTTGTTAAAGGAGGAAATGTCTTCGTAGATAATTTATAGAAAAAGGTAATAACAGAATAAATAAGAATCTAAATAAATTGAATTATTATTATTAATGACAAACAAGTTATTTTATGTGCAAAAATTTATATTAATATCCTAAATTTTTTCTCTACCCCAGCTGAAAATCCCGCCACCCTTAGTTTAAGGAATACTGATTTTAAATTTATCAGTATCATCCAACGAATCGTTTTTGTTAACAGTGATTTTCAAAAGGTTCCAAAAAAATTCAACCATTGACAAACATAGCCGGAAAGTTTAGGTAATCTGGCGGTCATATGTTCTTTATCAATAAAATAGGTGTTTATAGAATAAGTACTAAAAGTGTAGTTTGTGTGATGTAAATCATTAGAAACTTTTGATTTCAAATTTTTATGTTTGCATCTATTTACTTTAAAATTCTTTATCTACATCTTAAAATGTAAATAATAAAAGTATTTTACAAGATCATCATTAGCAGTACTTAGAATTTACATTTTGAATTTTATCATCTAAATGTACATGTTTACCTCTACTACTTCTCAATTAAAATTAGACTTTTTTAATACTTCAATAGTATTTATCTGTTCGGTTACTGCCGTCTTAATTGTGTTCGTTTATTTCTTTTCAGTTACTATCTTCCTCTGTTTCTTCCATACTTATATTTATTTTTCTTCCAAACTTGTGTTATTTAAGAATCTGAAGTATATTAATTATTTAACTGATTCTTGCAATTTGCAGCTAGCAATAACAATAGTATTCTCAATTTAATACAATACCCGGATGTTTGGAATATATTTTATACAGACAAACTCTCGAATCCCGGCAAGGATACCATTTTAAAATTTATCACGTTTCTTAGAATATTTAAATATTATTTTTAAAAAGTATCCTACCTTTTCTGGTGGTCCGTGGAGAGCTGGTGGATCCGAATCTTCCGTGGTAAGATATAGCCAAGGTTTTTCTGAACACGAGTTCCAAGGAAGCTGAATCATCTTAAATTAAATTAGTTTTATTTACGTTTTTTTTTTATAAACTTCGAATCCCAACATCAACTACACAGAATGGCAAAACTAATACAGATAAAGCAATAGTCCTCGCATGTGTGATTTCACAATAATTTTCTTAGAGCTAAAAAACTCGATGAAACTAAAGCGTCCTCTGGTGAGAGAAACGCACTTGATTAAAATATGGTTTGGGTTACATTGTTCACGCAAACTGTGGTAGCTCAGTTGTCATGGTCATGAACTCGTAGCGGACTTGTCATGAGTTCGAACCCTTATGCCACTGAAGACCTGCCATTCAGAGAGGTTAATGCGGGCTAAATCTGTTGTTTCCTCTAAGGCAGAAGATCCCAAACTTTTTTGTCTCATAGACCCCTCGCCATGTTTTTCGGTTTTTGGTAGACCCTCCTACTTATATATACCTAATATTGAATTTTTGAAAGTTTATCAACTTAAATATCTTTTTGACAGCCGGTATAGAGCAATACTTACTTTAAAATATTTAAATTTCTAACTGTCGTGAAGTATAGTGTTTAAAACCTAACACAACTTGTTGATAAAGTAACAATTTAATTGATACTTAAAATAACTGTTACATAAAGTAACTGAGCAACAAACAAAGGCTTTTAATGGGAAAGATGAATCAGGGGCTTTATCCATTCTGGTGATTCTAAAATTGCTGATATCCGTTTTTAAATTTTAGTTTAAGATCGTATTAGTGCTCTTCTTAAGATCTTCTTCCTATTCTGATAAGTTCCTCTTGTGATATATTTGTTTTTTCTGTCAATTGACTATATTAATTAATTGCATATTGTGGTTTTACGATATATATAGTCAAAACAATTCTCAAACCTAATTCCAAAGTCTAAATAAAGGATATTTGAATGTTGAACGTAAGTTAAAAACGTCCTTTTTCGTGGCAGATTGCATGTGACAAATTGAAACTAGAAAATTTCGGGACCGACCCCCAATATTATACTCTCCTTAGCTTAATTATGGCAAGAAATGCCGAAATGATGGTCCTTGTAACTGCAAATTAACTTCATTAAATTTAGTAAATAAATTTGTTCAATCGATAAATCTGGTTTCCAATTGATTACATTTTCTCTGGTTTACTGAGAGTCACTATCGTAGACCCCCATTTACACATCATGGACCCCCAAAATATTTTTTCGCTGACGTGGACTCCCTGCCTGTTGTCATAGACCCCATGGGTCTATATAGACAACTTTGGGAGTCACTGCTCTAAGACATCAGGTTGGCGATTAGCGAAAGTAATGAGAAAAGAGGTGTCAACTCACAGGTGTCGTCCTCATCACGTAACCGTGGTTAAAGTCCGTTGTCATTAGCCTTCATGTTGCTTTGTATTTCGATCTTAATTAACCCTCGCTCGTTTGTCATAACAGAAATTGTTTTTTAAGGAAATGTACACATTTTTTAAAAGAACAGAATTCAATATAACATTAAATGTGAATTTTTATATAAAATACGAAATGGCATTAAAATTTAACATTGCCAAATTTGATTTAATGATAGATTCAGAAAATAATGTATGGAATACATTAATTCAAAAATATGCACAGTGGCATCAAATGCAATTTTAAGTTTTTGCATAGAATTTTACTAAATTGCTTGTTAAAATTAAGTACAAGTACTATTTAGTTCATACGGTGTACAAGTAATTTGTAAAATATTATTTTGCAAAGGATTTAAAAAAAAAAATGGGGCTTTATTGCACAAATATGGAAACAAATATATTGCTTTAAGCGTTGCCCATTACTTTTTCTTCTTATCTTTCCAACAGAATTCGATATTCATATGTAAGGAATAGCTGATCTTAAGCGTCAGTTCCAGAATCAACCCATTTTTTTACGTGCCTTGTAATTACACACAGAAGAACTTACTGAATATACTATATGAGTTATTAATCAAATAGTGTTGTAGCCAGGAGGAGTAATGCCAGGAGAATTCGGGGAATGATATAGGATTTCGTATTTGAAGTTGTCCATATAGTTTGGATTGCACTGGTAGATACAGTCGAATATCATCGTGCTACAAAATCACATTGTATTGTTTCAATTCATATTTCGGTCGTTCCTCTTTCAACACTCGGTTCAAACGCATCACTTGAAGTTTGTAACGATTCTACGTGATAATGTTATCTGGTTTCAGCTGCTTCTAGCAAATCCGCCCCAACCCAGAGCATGAATTTTCATCCATCAATATTTGACTTCACCGTTGATATTGTTACACTTTGTGGGCTTATTCCCCCAATGTCTTATGTTTTGGATTCTCGTAATAAATATACTTTTCAACAGAAGTTACGATTCAGTCCAAAATTCTCTTCAGTTTTTGCCTTGAGAGCAATTATTGACAGACGAAAATTTCCTATCCACGTTCCTTTTGTGAATCGTTCCAGTAACTTTGAGGCCTAATTAAATTGCTTGTTGAGTCACTTCCAAAGATACTTCCGTGTTGCTAATCAATGCGACGTTAATATTCTCTCACTCTCACTCTCCAAAGATACTTCAAACTCTTCTTGGATTTGAATCGAGTTTTGGCTCAGTAGTACTCCTATTCTACATCTTCAAACGTTCCTCACCTTATTTTACGCTCCTTATGATTCGTGACGCATTTGAACTATCTAAACCAGTATTCACAAACCAAAATTGAAGAAACAAAATACCCTGAATCTTTCACAACAAAAAGTCACCAGATCCATTTACTTCAAACAGAGCTTCATGAAAATTAGAATTCTTTTGCACATACGCCGACATACTGTTATTTACACTTCGGCAATATAAGAAGTACTTGAAACTAAAGCCTAAAGCCTTAACTTGAAATTGGTTGGATTATGGTGCTATGTTATTTAATAGTAATAATGTGCAAATACTTTATAACTTATTTCTACACCCAAAAAGTCATAAGGAGGAAAATTTAGGGTTAAGTGTTTTTATACGTCACACTACCTGACGTTATCATTACTTGTAAAGTAGATTAAATAAAATAAAGTTTCACACATTATATAGGGGAAAGAAGCTTCGCAATAAAAGTTTCCTTCAAACACAAATGATTTAAATTAAATCCATCGCTCGCAATTTAAGCCTCGTCAGTTTTTTTTAAGGAAAAATTAATAAGAAAAGTGTTTTCTATGAATATAAATCTTAAAACACAGTTAAAAATTTTTTTGTATCAAATTAAACCCACATCTGAGTTTGACTAAATAAAATATGGATATTTAACTTTTTGAAACAAAGCTGAGTTTTTGGAAATCTCAATACATAAAAAAAATCATAAAAACTTATTTATGCATGAATATAAAAAATAATTCTCAAATTTGTGTTCTTTGAGATGGAATTTAAAACCCGCATTCAGGATTTTATTAAATAAATCATACTATTTCACTTCGTAAAGCAAAATTGAACGATTAAGGCTCTCAAAAAGCATGTCGATAAATATAATCAAAAATTTAAATTAAGTTATATATGAGGATGGAAAATATTTACATTTTTGTGTCATCAAGGAAAATGTATGCAAAAAATGCTTATGTGTACCTTTTAAAACAAGATGTACATGTAACAAATGTCGTAAAATTAAAAAGAGCTTATCATATTTTGTAATTTAATTAGTTTAGCACAATATTTCAGACTATATTCTCTCTCTGTAATGTATTCATATATAATAAAATATCAGCTCGAAAACAACTGAATTTATTTATATGTCAGAATGGAAACCACATTTGTCACCTTGTTTTAACAACACAACGATATTTCATTATCAGATTTACTGCGTTGCATATGTTAAAGTTTCTGTGTACCGCATTTTTTTTATATATATACCATATATTACAAGAATATCACTTCTTAAAATTTGCCTTATATCTTTTTTTCACTTAATGAGTAAGTGTTTATTAATGTCACATTACAGAGTATACGAGGGCAATTTGAGAAAGTCTTTCTAATTTTAAACCATTGTCAAGTGACGAGGCCGATGCATGAGCTGGTACCCCTTCTCCAAGCTTCCACACCATGCCAAAGGGAGGACTTTCAGCGTCGATAGATTTAACGCGCATCAACCCTTCTACACAGTGGGTATTCAGATGAACTAGGACTCGAACTCATAATACACTGGACTCTAGTCCATGATCATGACCACTAGGCTACCACGATCACTTTTTTTTCATTTACATCAATTGTCTTTATTCAGTGTACAGTGTGCATTGATCCCTCTTTATACAATCAAATTCGTACTGAAGTACGTACAAATAAGTGCTTTACCTCGACCAATCAGCACAGGTCATTTTGGTAGTAATGTTTTAATGGAGTCACATTTTTACTGGAATATATTTTTGTTTCATTCCAAACCATATGATAGTGAATCACAATCAATGATAATTGAAGTTTATTGTTCAAATTATTAACCGCACTATATACAACGGGGCCAGCACTGGCTGAAGCCGCGAAAAGCAAGGTATTCTTGTGCTTTTATTTAAAAAATAAACTATATGTGAAAAATTAGTTTTGTGTGATACAGTTCTTTTTAACGGTAAATTTATTGCTGCAAACAGGGAGCAAAATTATAAACGTGAGATGAACTAATCATTTCTAAGTACATATTGAGATATAAATGACAGATAAACATATAAGAATTGCAGTATTTTTATTAATTTAAAGTGATACTTTAAAAAACTATTTTAGGTCAAATATCATAGAAATACTTAATATATTGCGCCATTTATTACTAGAATCTCTTCTGTTTAAAAATTAACAAAACAAAAAAATAAGTTTTTAAGACTAGAGATGTGACAAAATTCGTTCGAGTTTAAGCAGATAAAAATAAGTCTTTATGGGAAAAAATAAGAGTATAAGCCAATTTTTTTAGATTAAAAAAATATGGCTTTAAAATATTCATTTTCGAAAATAGAGAAACATCTTACTTTATTTTAAGAAAGAAAGAAATCAATATTCCATGGATGGTAAGATGAATTTAAATACATATTTCTCCTATCTCTTTGTCATGAATAAAAATAAACGTGTCTCAAAAAAGACCTAGAAAGAATTTTAAAAAGTAATTAAAAAGTTATGTTATACTTTTATGTAAAGATAAAAACCATGCTTTTAAAAGGGCGAGATGATAACTGAAGACTACGTTTGGGAACACATAATGTTAAGGCAAACATATTTGCAAATATAACTTTTAAAAAGTGCTAGCAACCTTTCTAAATGCACTGGAATAACAAGTGTTTATAAGCAGCTTCTAAAAATAAAATACATCGCAAGTAACATTACTTTTGAAATGGTGTGATGTGATTTTTTCTTTTAAATGCTAACACCATGATAAGACTATGCTGAGTAAAAAGTACTTTATAGGTATAAAACACTTACAATAAATTTACCTTAAAAATAACTATTTCAGGTTAGTATAAAAATGGTAAAAATAGTCTGATAAAAATTGGATTGATAATAAATTCTGATTTATGTACAAAACATATCCTTGGGAACATGTCTGGTTCATAGAAGATCAGAATACGTAAACATTCCAAGAGTGAGTGAGTGAGTGAATATTAACGTCGCACTGTTCAGTTATACACTAGGGCTTTTGGCAACGAACCTCGTAATTTGAAGCATGGTCAAATGACGTGGACGACACCTGAGCTGGCAACCCCTCTCCTAACTACCACACCACACCAATGGGAGGACCTTTGAGCTCTCGACAGATTTAACGTGCATCGCTCTCCTACACGGCTGGTCTTTAGTGGTACTGGGCTCGAGCTAAATTCCAATACTGAATAGAATGCTTTATCTAAAACTATTTACATATAACACTTAGCCACTTACTCTTACATATTGAGGCTGATATTATCATTCAGTATAAAATTATAAGTGCAAATATATTCTTACTCAATGTACAGAAACTGCCATTTAATATTCAAAAATGTTTCTCTAACATAGGCTAACATATATACAGTAACAAACTGGATTTTGGCACACTGGATTAGAAGAATGGATTGAAATGAGCTATATATTCCTAATAAAAATGTCAGTTTGAAATGATTTAAATCACTTCTCATATAATTCTTATGAACTTGACAATCTTCCTTACATTGATCAGAATGTAGAGAAAAAAATTTGAATCACCTTGACTTCTTGCGGATCATTGTTACATATTTCTTCGGCTGCTAGCCTAAATTCTTTTTTGATTACTCCATTAAACATGAATAATCAATTAAGGTACAGCACTATGATTCATGAATGCAAACTAAACTTCGATTAACTAGCTCTCTCTGACCACCTTATGTCTTAATTGATTAAATTTACACACCATTTCAGTCTTCTAATAGAAAAAATGCATTGCTTTTGGAAAGAATCATCATCACAATAAACACTTCTCTTTCTTAATTAAAACTATTCTACAGTTGCAAACGAAATAAAAAATAAAAGGATTAACGCCATCTAGAGACACATCACATCAAGAGTCACAATGATTAGTTTCGAATATTAGTTCTTCGAATGTTGAGTCTTCAGAGCGAGCATGTTACATAAACCACATATAGCAGTATTTCCCAAAGTGTGGTACCCCCAGGGGTACGGGAAGAGTCTGGTGGGGATACGCACTGCACTGTACTTTGCTGAGTCTTATTCTAGTTCTCCTGAGTAAAGTCAAGACAGTCTTGTGAGGCATAAGATGGGGTCCGGTGGGACATTTGGTTACAAAGACAACTTTCTCCATCCGGCTTCTTCAGCCGTTTGGGTATTTTTAGCATTTGTGTGATGTTTTTTAATAGTAAATATTTGTTAGTGCTTTAGTAAGTCCTAGAATTGGTTATGGATCACTGGTTTAAATCTGGAACTACTATACCAAAAGAGAGTTATGATTACAATAACAGTAAACAGGAAATAATGAAATTAACGACAAATCAACTTGCCAGCGGAAACCAATGGCAAAGCATGCAGCCAAGATAATAGAAGAAGTATTGATAGGAGACAGAGCGAAACAAAATTTTGACCGCGTTTCTCTCTCCAGTAATGTAGTTCATCAACGAAAAATTGATATGCCAAATAATATGAAACAGATGTTTTATCTAATATATCTCAAAGTCGTTCTTATGCATTACAAGTTGATGAGTTTGTAACGGGTCTATCCGCTAACCTTCTACTAATCCTGTTGGGGTAAAATTTTTCTTTCGAATTGTATGTTATATTGACAATGATATTAGTTCTCTCGAAGAAGAAGACTTGATTTGTTCAAATGAGTTATCTATTTAAGCGTTGACATTTAGGTGCGCGATGTTAGTCCAAGGATATTCGCTGGATGGTCGATTGATAATTGGAGAATAAGTGTTAAAATTGGGCTTAAGATTAACGACTGGAGATCGTACAAGTCACGGTGAAATCTAGCCTAGAAGTCCAGAGGGCACCAAAAGTAAGTGGAGTAGATTATACTTACACGTTAAGTAGCCTTAAGCAGTGAGATTGCTCTTCTAATTAGTTACTAAGTGCATTTCTTACTTTTAGTTTTGTGAATTAAGTAAAAGGAAAAAATAAACTTAAATTTAAAACTTATGGGTTATGGCTGTTACTCGAACCCCCAAACACCAACAATCGCTTGCCGGTTGATACAAGTCTACTGATATGGTGAATTTTTCAAATCTTATGGTGTTTGTTAGGTATGAAAAAATTCAAATAATTCAAAGCGACTTTTTATTTTGTCAGCCTTTGTTTAGGTTGTTCAACAGGAGAAGATATTTTTAATCTTATGAATAAATTTATATAAGAGAAAAAATTTATTGGAATAGATGTGTTGGAATAAGCTCATATGGAGCAAAAAATATGGTCAGGAATAATAAAGGATTCGTTGCAAGAATTCGAAATGTTGTCATAAATGTCACATACACGCATTGTTGCATACATAAGAAGCTTTGGCAATACTTAAGATGTCTGCCGATCTACAGAAAGTTCTGGATAAAAGCATGGAAATCCTTAACTTCAATCGAAACCATCATTTGAATGCACGGCTTTTCCCTCAAATATGGGAAGAAAGGGATGTAGCCATACACAGCTTTTTTTCATACCGATGTTCGTTGGCTATCTCGAGAAAAAAATAATACAGTGATTATTTTAACTTACACATGAACTCTTCAACGTTTTCTTAATCATAGATTTGAGTTGAGAAATTGTGTACTTGAATGGAAATTACTTTGTAAACTAGTATACTTAGCATAGATATATATATATTCTTTGTTTTAAATTGCTTCAACTTATCGTTACAAGGCAAATAAATTTCATTGTTTTATGTTTAAGATAAAGTGAGCGCTGTCATCATAAAACTAAATTTATGGCAAAAGAGTGTTGATGATGGAGAAGTAGACGCGCGTCTCTCTCTCTCTCTCTTCATCCGCTTATAACAAATCGAGAAGTAAAATTGAATCTGATACTCTGAAATGCCTAGCACAGAATTTGGATAGTTTGGAAGTGGACGTGAAAAACTATTTCCCTGTTTAAGACAAAAATATTGAATGGATAAGATATTCGTTTAACAATAGCACAACATAATGTCAGAAGGTTTGTCGCATTCAGAAGAAAAGCAATTGTTGGAACTGGCTTCAGAGGATTCTAGATAAATAAATACAAAAAAATGCACTTTTTAACATTATTCTGGCTATAAGAGCCCTATATGTATCTTGCTTTAACAGAAAAACTTCTGAAATACTCCTAACCTTTTCTAACTCCTATTTATGTGAAGTTGCCTTTTCAGCACTTGTAGACCTGAAGTAAAAAAAAGGGGGAAATGTGACTATTGGACGGGGAGAGCGGCTTCTATGAATACAATTATAACAATCAGGGCACCAAATTAGTACGATCTGTTATCTTCGCACTTACAATTTAATTCTTCTCATTTATACAAATATAAATGTTATTTATAATATATAATTTTTATATATATTTTATTATGAATAATTTTATTTCTGTTTTCTTGTCATTTTGTTTATGCTACAAAAATGCCAAGTAAATATATTTTGACTGTCATTAAAATAGATTCTTTTTTACGAAGGGTACACAACATTACGAAAATTATTGATACAGTTGTCAAAAGTTTGGGAGAATCCCTTGCACATACAGTAATACAATTCCGATTGCAATTGTTTATGTATCAGATGGAAATATAATGAATTTAGCTTGAGCAATGTGTGAGAGTTAGATAGAGAGGATTAGTATGCATTTTATCACATAAATACGTGATGGACATTACGTCGATCGCGATCAACCGGGGGACCACCAAGACATTTTGGGGTGACCACCTAAAAATTTTACCAGCTAATAATTATGTACGGAAAATTCAAGATTGGCTAACAATACGCAGACTAAGCCTTCTACTGACTATAACTACGAAAACTAACTTAAGATAAAAACATTTTATTTCTTTAACATATTTTGAATTGTTTCACAAAAATATATCATTTGATATAATTAAATTTGGGACTATTGTTATTAAGTTTGTATCGCATTTTGCTTTAAACGTGGTTTTAAAAGTGTTGATTTTTTATTTTAGTTCTGTAGGTAAGTACATATTCCGTACTTATTATTATGTTATAATAACCTCTTTTCCTTACCTCATCATGCCTACTACATTAGTCAGTAGCGTACACAAGAATTTTTAAAGGGGTCGAGGGTTGAAAGTTTACCATTCTCGTAGCATAGCCCAATGCGAAGCCAAACATACTTTTTTTTATTTTTTCGATTGTCGGGAACAAAAAAACAGTACAAAATAAATTACTGAATAAATATTTAACATTAATAAATAAAACAATTACTAATATCAATTACTTAACATTAATAAATAAAAAAATTACTAATATCAAATACTTAATTACATTTTACATACTATATACATGGGACTATCATGAATCGGAAGAAAATAAAGGGTTATGGGAGGGAGCGTCCGAACCCGTAGTCCCCTCCCCCGCCTTCATGTGCGCCATTGACACTGGGTGGACCGTAACCCTTTGAAAATATCCGAAGTAGCCCGCACTCTGGAAAAATCTGCCCATCCCTGACATAAATGCTCGGAATTTGATGCAATAAAAAAAAACATTACATTATGATGGCACATGGCAGTAGCAAAGATAAAAGAGAAAATGTACAGCTACTGAAGCTCTCATTGTTAGGAAAGGGAATTTTAGTACGAACACTCAATGGTTAAGTGAAGCTCTTTCTTCATTATTTTATTAATATATCCTGACTATTAACTTGTGCACACACACACACATTTCGTATAAAATTTGTTTTCCTATTTTTGTATGATCAATATAATAATTCTATTATAAACTCAAAAGGTAATAAGAATTGAAAAGTAAACATGCTTGCAAACATGCTGAAAAATGGTTGGTTATTTCTTAAACGTACAATAATAATGGATCACATACGTAGTTATCACGTCGAACTGTTCAACTTAACATCGAATAACCGTATACATCAATAAGCAACCTAATGATGCTGAACGAAATTTATTATTTATCAGTAGTGATGAAAGGAACTTATTTATTCTGTAGTGGTTAATTATCAATTACTTAATGCTGTTGTGAGATTGGATTGCTCTGCAAATCAGCAGATAAGATTGAACAGTGCATTTCAAAGTGCAGAACACGACTCAGTTTGGGAATGCATTACATGCAGGAGTCATTAAAATTTTCAAAACAAAATTTGTAAACATTCTAAGAGAATGCCAACTTATTATACAATTCAAAGTTACTCTAATAAAATATAGTATTTTTAACACATTTACTTTCTATTAGTGTCCCCATTTGCATAATTGATAAATTTTTTTCTGTCTTGAATTATAAAACCATAAATGTACAATTCATCCATCAATAAATGATGAGAAATAACAAAAAATAGGCAGCATTATAAATTAACATAGTTAAGATTTTTTACCTGTTTGAGTACATTTGAATTTCAATTATCTCAAACAAAAAGAAAATATTTTAAATCATGTTGATGGAATCTTTTCAAATAACTGTAATTTTTCTTTTTGAAACTGGGATTTTCAAGAAAATTTAATCGCACTTTACCCTGTTTCAGTTTTAATATTCCTTAATTTTCAAGAATCTCTTATGCATAACTACAAACTGGCTGAAAAATTACTTTTAATTTCTATATATGTGATTATCAAGAAATAAAGTTTTAAACTTGAAGTAATCCTGGGTTCAAGACTGGAATGTCGATATTTAAATTCCTTATCTCGACATTATATTTTTTCAATAACTTTTAAATTGCTGTTGTACGATATGCACAAAATTTAAAAAATTGGTCGAAACTTCATAACATATAACACATTTTATTAAATATTTGTGTTAAAAAAAACCAATCCTTATGTAAGTACAGGGATATTGAAACTATGTAAGCATTTTATTACAATTCAAATAAGGTTTTGTATTTAATAAATATGGTAAAATAAATGCATTTTTGATTCATTATCAGTAAATGCTTTAATTCTCCTTCACATCTCTCTCCATATAATAGGATTTGCACATTAAAAAACAACTGAAAATTGCGTCACACAAAACTCTTTTTGTTTTTTCCATTTAAAAAATTTACTGGAATTTCAGATCCAGAGATGACATAATATAGAAGCCTGTAAGCTGATGTACTTGATTACATAGAGTTTCCGTAACTTGACTCTGGTTCAAAATGGCGAGTTTCGTCTGTTGCATCTCGCTCTGTACTCTGAAACGACAATTAATTCAACAATTCAAATTGCGCTAAATTAAATTCAATTTCGGGGCTGTAACATATTTCGGACATGTGCATAAGCCTTTTGGTCTTGTTTGTAAACATAGTAATTCAATAGTTGTTTATAATATAATCAATCCTGAGTATATTTTCCTTTTTTTTAAATGCCTCGTTCAGAGAATTGTTTTAAGGGAAACAGGGATTCAGCATATAAGTAAATTTAAAGCATTTGGGTTTTTTAACAAGTAAAGCCAATAAAAAAATGTTGATTGTTTTTACCTTAACTTTTCTTCAATATTTCAACCTTTAAATAGCATTTGAATTTCTCTTGTAAAAATTAAAGATAAGAACGTTTTTAAACTGACCTTTTTCATTGCTGTTTATCTGCTTCTCACCATATTATATAGTTTAAACGTTTAACTTAATAAATATACTTATTTTTCAAATTATATAAAATGTCGTACACTTAAAGAAGTAAGTTGGAAACTCGCTTCCCACACCAAAAAAATGAAGGTGCACAGGTGTCCCTCACCAGATGCAAGACCCAATGGCGACGTGGATTACAAGCAGATCACGTGCAATCTCGCCCCGGTGCCTCCAGATGCAGATACATCAATCATGATGATGCACGTAAAATCGGGATTCACTTGAAAGGACTATCCAACTCTATTGAAGACAGTTCTGTCGTTGAACCCATCACTGTCGACACGAGTATCTATCGGGAGAAGATGAAATAACTGGTTTCACGTGCCGATAGTCAATGTTGCTCCATATGTATTCGAACTTTCCATGCGGATACTAGACGTATGTCAAACAAGCCCTCTTTCATAATTCACATTACTGACTCAATGTACGTAATGTGACTGTACAATCCTGCAAGGCTGGTCGGATCATGTGTCTTTTTTCACGTAAATGGCGGGAAACCGTTTAGACCTGGCATGACATTTAATATGATCTTTCTAAAACCATTCCTTATACCGGGTGTTAATGAATTCAACCGCCAAATTTAGAGGAAGAGAGGGAGAACGAAGATGATAAATAGCCATAGAATATGAGGTCTCAAACCACGTTTAGTCGGGAAAATTCACAAAAAACAGTTACGAAGAATGTGATATCGAATGGAATGAAAATGTCTATAAAAGAAATGAAATACTCATTTATTAAAAGAAAAGAATGTTTTCAATACGAACAATGAATCACAGTTCAACGCCATAAATGCAACAAGTGATTTTCAATGGAATTGTAGGAAAGTGCGGCCGCGTAGGTCATAATACAGCCAATACTAATGAACAGAGGACTGCCGGACGCATTCAAAGAAATCCGGTGATTTGGTGATGTTAGCTCTAGCAATGACGGTTCGTACCATGAGATTCTCGACTGATTCATATAAATCGATTTCAGGAGGTCCAAAAAAATAAACCAGAGAGCTTGGTAGTCAAGCAATGGTTCCGCCACGTCTAATCTACATCCCAAGATATGTAGCATGTAGGTGCTAACGCACCGCAATCCAAATATATGCAAGTACATCATCGAGCATGATTCCCATGTTCTAGTGCACTATTGCCAGTATACTCTGCAACAACTCAGGGAGGAAGTGCTGTAAGAAAAACTAGGTATTTTGCGTCATTGAGACATTTGGCCAGTATAAGCATATTCCCGCACTTGTTTGGCAAATGTCCTCGTCTGGTTTATCGACCTCCCGACGATTACTATATTATCTATATTTTTTCCAACTAAACGTGGTTTGTTACCTCATGTTCTATGTTAATTTTTCGTCTCTTTCCTGTCTACTATGACCTCTCTGAATTAAGTGGCTGAATTTGGCAACACCATGTATATGATTAAGCCGGCTGGGAGGCGTGGTTAGTTTCTCGCTGGCCTTCTATACCCAAGGTTGCGGGTTCGACCCGGGCCCAAGTCGGTGGATTTTCTTGATGCAGAAAATCGACAGCGGCCATGTCGTATGATTATACGGCATGTGAAAGATCCTTAGAGTGTCTGTTTGGCTTGGATGCTCTCGGCAAAATTAAATCCTAGTACAAAGTTCGCATCGTCAAGAGCTCAGGTGCCTCCCTCTGTGGAGGAAACTGGGCGTCAAAATTGCTTGCTGTTATTGGCATCGCCTATATGGTGCAGAGCTAAAAAGTGGTACCAGCTCCTGGGGAATGTACTAGGTCTGCAAAGGTTTAAAATACCAATGCACAGCCCCATTAAAAAATGTATATGATTATATCCATGGCAGTTACTGGATTCTGATCACTGAAAGTTGGAATGATAAATCGTAATCTCGATAGGCCATTACCTTGACATTGTCAAATTGCAACACGTTGTGGTATGTGTATCCTTTTTATTCGAATTTGTATAATTAATATATGCATAAGGTACGAATAATAAAAATGCAAAGGGTTTGTTCTAAGAAAAAAATTCTTGTTTTCTATAGGTCTACAGATATTATAGAATTATTCTTTCTGGCATTTAAATTAAAATCAAATTACGTTTTTTTTTTCAAAGAGCAAAAATTAGTTATTTTTCAAGATGAAATACATTGATTCCCTAATAATATACTTTGAATACAGTTGACAGATTTTATTGATTAAGATTTGTAATAAAATTTGGAAAATCTTGTTACAAAATTTATATTTATTACAAAAATCTAAAAGGGAAACAGAAGGAATATGTGTTTAACAAAAAATTCTCTCTTTAATCATAAATGTTTTATCAGATAAGAAGTTGTTGAATTAATGAATTACTTCAAGAAGTTATGAATTTAATTAACTTTAAAACAGATTTTTTATCAATGCCAGTATTTGCAATAATTACAAATTTACAAATGCTATTTAGCGTACAAATTGTAAAAGAAGTAAAATGAAAAAAAATATAGATTAAAGTAGTTAATTAGTAGTTAGTACATTTTAAAGAGTTTCTGTTTTATTCTACGTATTATGCCAAAGTAGTTATTACTACAAGTCCCAATTTAGGGCTTTTAATCCTTGTACAGAAATACTTTACAACAAATTTAAAATTCCAAACTAAGTCACTTTACATGTAAAAATAAGTCTTATTTATTTAACGATAATTAAAACTAGATTCCATTTCCTGGTAATGGATGAAATTCATTAAAATGAAAATCCAAGACACATTCGTTGTAATTAGAAATTCTACTATTGAGATAATTATTTGATTAAACTTTACTCAAAAGTTATACCTCAATAAACATTTGAAGGCATCCCAGGAATTTGCAATATTTATTTTATCTTAACGAATCTTACTCCTGTGTAAAATCACTACGAGATACAGTTTCTCTATTCAGGTTTGGGAGCACCAATCATAAATATTATGTCAAAGGAGTTCCCAATGTTTAGTTTTAATGTTTTAGAACAAAGTTGACTTTAATTTAAGAATCAAATTAAAATAATCGATGAATTCAGATCAATGTTAATTAAAATATGTTTACAATTATAATCAATATCTATGGATCTTTATTTGCATATAATGCATATAATATTTACAATGTGTACATTATCCATTTACATAATAGCAATTTAATTTAATTAAGTAAATTTGATTCTCGAATATAATTAGTATAAGAAAGAGAGTAAAATTATCATGTAAGTATACGTAAATATGTAATTTAAAAATAAATACATATGTGTATATAATAGATCAAAGTTCTATATTTGAATGATATAAACATTTTTTGGGGTGTTTTTTGTATCCTTTGAGTAATATTTGAAGATTATACTCATAGCGCACAATCTTTGGTAAATACTTATTTACTTTGTTAAAATTATCAATACACATACAGAAGCAGGATTCGAAATTGATCCACATTTTCAAACATCCGCAGGTTTAGGATAAAATTAATATTAAAATGTAGAAAAAGTGATCAAGTATCCCTGAGATATTTTATTGGCAACTTAATACTGGTAACAAGATGTCGAATCAAACAATATTTCAAGAAACTATAAGTTCAAAATAAATTATCGAATTACAAATTTACTCCAAATTCTTTATATATGCGAGGGTTAGGGCATAAGTCATGGGAACTATTTTTTTTCTTGTAGATATGTGAATGGATCACAAAGGTATACGAGTCGTGTGGAAGATACTGGTAACAAGATGTCGAATCAAACCATATTTCCAGAAACTATAAGTTCAAAATAAATTATCGAATTACAAATTTACACCCAATTCTTTATATATATACGAGGGTTGGGGCATAAGTCATGGCAACTATTTTTTTTCTTGTAGATATGTGAATGGATCACAAAGGTATACGAGTCGTGTGGAAGATACTGGTAACAAGATGTCGAATCAAACCATATTTCCAGAAACTATAAGTTCAGAATAAATTATCGAATAACAAATTAACTCCAAATTCTTTATATATATATGAGGGTTGGGGCATAAGTCATGGCAACTATTTTTTTTCTTGTAGATATGTGAATGGATCACAAAGGTATATGAGTCGTGTGGAAGATACTGGTAACAAGATGTCGAATCAAACAGTATTTCAAGAAACTAGAAGTTAAAAATAAATTATCGAATTTCAAATTAACTGCAAATTCTTTAAATATATGCTTGGGTAGGGGCATAAGTCATGGCAACTATTTTTTTTCTTGTAAATATGGGAATGGATCACGAACATATGAGTCGTGTGGAAGATATGCAGGTACAGTGTGTATGCATAACAACAGAGGGCTCTGTGATAGCTGGTAGTAGCGCAGCGAGGGCTGTGAAATCTGTCAGTTGGTGAGTGTCGTGTGAGATGGAAGTAACCCCTGAAGCGCAGCACGCTTACATCAAAATAGACGTTCTTCGCGAGAGAAATGAGATGGAATGTCACAGTGAATTTGTGGATTCCCTACCATACCGTACATTAGCACGGTAGGTAGGACAGTTTCAGCAAGGACGTGTGTCAACCACTGATGAGCAACGTTCAGGACGACCGCTCAGAGTGCGGGCCCGACATTGCACGTGCCGTGATCGCGCAGCTCATGGAGGAAGACAGACGAGCGAGACAACAAACAAAGACAAATCAGGAAACGCATCTTCATGTCAACTTTATGTGTACTGTGTTGCCATTCTTTTGCACTGTGAATGCCCTATTGCCCTGTATAACGCCGTAATAAATTAGTGTGTTACGATATTTCAGTGCTATTCATTGTTCACACATGTAGTTAACACATTTGTCCTTTGGTCTGTATGTGTCACATTTTCCAACCGGACTGGTATTTTCAAGAAGAAAAAAAACAGTTGCCATGTCTTTTGCCCCAACCCTCGTTTATATAAATCATAATTGCAGCAAATGTCAGAAAATAGCAAACAATTTTGTTTAAACAAGTACAATTTACTATCTTTTTGTTGCAATAAGTTATAATTTGCCACATATATTTTAATGAAATATATATTTATGTATTTTATGTATATTTTAATGGAAAAGTAACTTACAATAATTAATCCGACTACTGAAATTTAGTAAAACGTAGTAAATAAGTTACTGGAGTCACAATATAAAAATTCGTTAGGAATATGGATTTCAGAAGAAAAAAAATGTTTAAAATATTTGTTCAATTATAATCTAAAACTGAGTTTGTATTATTAGAAATAAAAGTAAGAATTAAATTTTCATCAAAATGTTAATTACAACATTTGAAATTTTCACAAAAATATGCATTATTTCGCCATCAATATGTTTTGTACTTTAAATACTTTTAAAGTACAAATTGTGTACAACATATTCAATAATAAATAATATGTGTACAACACATTCCCTATTTAAAAAGATGTATGTATAACACATTTAAATACAAAAAATATATTATATTTTATTTTAGTATTAAGAATATAAATGTTGGATAAAGTGAAAATTTTAAAAAAAATGTAGTACTTGTGTGCTAATGGAAAATGTCTGTATTATAATCGAAGAATTATAAAATAATGTATAAGAGAGCTTCAAATTTTATACATAAATGATTTTATTTAACTTAAATTAAACTTCATTTCATGTCTAATTAAGGAACAAATTATGGAAAATAAATAACTATAAATTTTTATAAGTTAAATAAAGAAAAGATTTAAAATAATAAAAAACGCATGAATTTCGAAATATCATGTTAGAAAATTTTAAAATTTATCTACATTAAAATAAACCTCCAGTGGTTCTTATCCATGACATTTCAAATACTTTATTGATGTTCAAAGAAAATTTTGACTTTAAGTTACGCTTTACACAAAATATCATGGCATCATGGCGAAAGACTAGCTTAAAAAAGCACAGCAATATGAAAGCAAGGAGATTAATTTAACTGAAAAGGAGAAAAACACGACAGATGCATAAAATATCACGCAAAAAAAAAAAAAAATGAAAACAAATCAAGTCATTTTGAATTGGATATAATATTTATTTTTAAAAAAACATGTGCATACAAAATATACTACTTTAAAATAAAATTAAAACAGTTCTAAATCGTCAAATAATATGGTGAAATTTCTAAAATCTTTGTTCCTAATCCTCATGACCGATTCGTTTTGTATTATTGGAGGAAGAGTAAAATATTTTTATTTCTATAATTTTAAATAATACATTAACCCAAACGCAAATAAATGGACTCAACTGCTGGGAATATGCATCTAAATGACATTTAATTTAAATATTAAATGAGCCCAGCTTGTGTAGCATGAACTAATAGTGGTATAATACATTTTAGACCGTTTTAATGGGGTACGCTTTGTATTCTTATCAGACAATGGAAGCATTTACATAAAAGCTACAGGTGCCTTTCTTTGAAAAATCAAACTTCTAGTTTTTAAATGACAACTTAGATTTTAAGTTCATTAAGTGTATTTTGAGCAAAATTGAATTTATTTTGTCTAACGCATTTTTTTTTTGTCGAAATAGGCTATAAAAGCCCATTTTTGTTTTCAAAAGTCTTTTACGTTTCTTGAAATTAATTTCCTTTCTTTTGTTATAGTGTTTTAATTTTAGTAATGTTAATAATAAATACAGAAAATACAGACTATACATATAACTAGTAAGATAAAGATATTCAATTGCGTTTTCTTTGAAAAATAAGGTACTAGAAAAAATAAAGAAAACAATTAAACTATACATTTATCTACTATATACTTCTGAATCAGCAACACATTGTGCTGTAATTTTCTTTAAATAATTAGCTGCAATAAAAAGATTTTCAAAAATGCTTAAATGTGATTTCTGTTTGGTTTGTGAGAAAAGATATTTTAATTCAAACTTGAAGAGTAGACAAGATTACCTAATGCTAAGTCATCACCTAACACATTTTCTCAAAGTTTCCCTTTATAAAAAATGCTTACCCTAATAAATAGATCTAAATAGAAAAACCTACTTTACTTTTGAAATTGATTCCAGTCTACTTGTAAATTTTAATGCTAGAGCATGGCGAGATTGGATTAATTTGAATTAGCATTGACCCAGATTTAGGCAAAGATAAATCTGAGAAGGCACGTGGTCGGTTTGATTTCTATTTTGTCATATGGGTACTGCACATGATACAATTGTTTAGTTCGTCATTGTGTACCCCCCCCCAGAAGCACTTACCTCTTCTTCAAGTCTTCGGTAATCTGAACAACCAGCGTTATATTTCTCAATTTTTAAGCTCATAGCGGTGTCCTTATTTAGAGGCATATAAAACACCATTTTTGACCAAGGTAAAACAAGACCTCATGTTGCCCATTATGTCCTGATTTTCCACAACATAGAGGGTAGGGATTGCAATATCAGACTAAAAGTTCAATACCGGTATTCGGTATGTTTTAGATCTTAATACCGGGATACCGGTTTTAATATCGGCAATAGAAATTTTAGGAAAAGAAAGAAAATAAAGATATTTCTTTGTATTATTTGCCAGTTTTATAAGAGAGTGTAAATATCATAAAAAATTGATTTGTAATTTTTGAATTATAACAGTAAATAAATCATTACAAAAAAAGTAAAGGAGCATCTTATTTATTTAAATCAGAAAAAAAGTGTGTAAATATCACTATTCAGTCTGTGGACCTATTACACATTTGTGAAATGTGACCTTAAGAAACAATGCATTAACTGTGCTGTCATTAAGCCTGGAACGTAATTTTGAGCTCAAATTACCAGCTGTCGAAAACGCTCTTTCGGCAACTACGCTAGTTGGTAGTATTGTTAGCAATACGCGATAGAGACTTTATCTCTATAAATCCCTCATATTCAAATAAACTGATTTCTCTTCGGGTGGTTTTGGGTTCATAAATATTTCAGTGTTGTATTTTGGTTTGATGATTTTTTTTAGTTATCTCTATTTATATTTTTTGTTCAAGAGACTATTCCTTTTCACTAACGACATTAGTGTCATATTCATCTTCAATAACTGTACCGAATCTTTCTGAATGTTAATAAGGTTTATGGGTAAAATCTCTTAAGAAATTTACTATAAACTTGATCAAATATGAAATGATCAGTCTCTTTTCTTCTTTTAAAATTTTATTTTTAAAGTCATGATATGTAAATACAAGTATGATATGCAAATATACAATGTGAATAAGAAATTCCCCAATGTAAAAAATATCGAAATATTACGCACTTTCTTCACAACTACAACCTTGTTTTTACAGATACGAATCCTGCGCTTGTGCAGTCACGCTCTGAGCTGTGATAGGATAATTTTGGGCGCCTTCTTTGGATGATTCATATATTTTATCACTTCTCTTAACTGTACGAGGCAACTTTATATTCACAGTCTAATTAGTTTCACGCGTTAGAGATACATAAAAACATAAACGTGTACTATTTTGCTAGGTTGTCGATCCCTGAACAGATAGTAGAGACAATTTTAAAAATTTCTAGTAAATACCGAAAAACCGGTATTTAAACTTGTGAATACCGGTATTACAAAATTGTACAAATGGCTCAAAATACCGGTATTGTAATCCCTAATAGAAGGTCTTGGACATTCCCTCTGTAAGCCCATTCTCTAGATCTCGAACACGTTTAAAACATCAGGTTATGAGTAGCTGAAAGACTACTATTCCATCGCTTTCCAGCTATTAAAATAGGTAAAGTGTAATGGGTGAATGTGGTTTGGAGCTCCATGGACTGACTTCCCCATATATGTCTACGCAGCTCAATTTGCGAATATATATCATACTTTTCTAAAGCCATATAGTTCCTTTATATTTTTGAGAAAATATCTGTTGTAGTTTTTGAACATTTTTATTTCACACACACAATGTTTTACATGTTATATATATTCCTCTAGTGGATATATTTAATTGAATAGGCATACTATTTGTCTTCGCAAATGTAACTGTATTAAAAAACATTCGATACTTTGCGTATGGAAGCGAGTTTACGTTATTTAAATTGTTTCCTACCATACAATTTTTAAAGGAATTCTATGCAGAAAATGTCAATTACATTATGATAGCTACAACATTACTTCTATCAAAAAAATGTCTCATAAGAAGAAATAAGTAATATATACTACTTAGAAATTAGAGCTTATCTTCTCGAATCCTGCTTCAAAAAAGAACCAGCAACTGATATTTAAGTCAAAAGAATCAAAACCATAGATTCATACTCAAAAGAAGATTGTTTTTGCTTTTACTGATGGATTTTCAGATGAGACTTTAGAAAATGGAGGAGCTGGTATTAATTCCCCCTATCCACTGAGTAGCAGAACAAAATAGTTCAAAATCAGCGCAGGAAAAATCTCATTAAACTCCGCGCCCTCCATACAGCACTGAATGAGTATTTAAATCTCCAAGATGCAAAGAAAGCTAAAGGAATAATCATATTCAACCACTCCACTGCTACCTTTCAAGCGATTTAAAAAGGAGACTCAGTGCATGTAATGAACATACTCAATGATCTGCACAAAAGTCTCCGGTTAAATAAGGCGTACATCATCCAATGGGTACCAGCTCATGTAGGAATTGATGAAAATGAAACCACTGATGTCTTAGCTAAAGAAGCAAGAAAGTTGAACAATGATAAACTACCTTTTGTAGTCACACTGAACAATATAACTTCAATGATATATAAGTTCTAGATTCAAAGAAAAAAACTGTAAAATTTAAAAACCAAATTTCAGAACAACTCACCCCAAATAGGTCTTAAGCGAAATACCCTCACCAAACTCAGGATACGTCACTTGAGAGGGATGCAAATTCACAAAGATGGAGCAAAAGAACGTACCTGCAATGGAGTAGCTGGCCTGGCATCGAATTGATCCCTGAACAACTGTTCTCCTGCCCTGCCATTCTAGTGATCTTACAGGGAATTAGTGACTGCTCTCAGAACAATCTGTATTCCGACAACTATCTGGACATTGCTGGCGTGGTATATAGGACCTTCGGTACTATATGAAAATAACTTTCCATTCTTTTGGGTCTTCACGTGGTTCATTTTATTAACAAGTAATATAAAATTCTTTTTAAAGTCAATTCCTGCTTGATAAACAAAGTGAGCTTTTCATACCTGGTAGTTGGATAATCAATTTATACTGTTGCCATCAATTGTCTTCATTCAGAACAAATTTAATTTTTTTCCTTCTATATAAAACTAAAATCAATTCATTTAATATATATATATATAGGGAGAGAGTAAACTAATACCAGAAATTGAAAAAATATCCTCAGACCGAAATTTTTTAAACCATAGTTGCTATTTTGATTGTTAGCAGAGAGTTTACTATAAATGACTGGTTTCTGTGGGGGAAGCTTTTGAGATGAAAATTATTATCATGTTTATGTACTCAAATAAAAAACTTCACTTAAATCAGTTGAATTCTTATCCCTACGAATTTCAAAACAAATAACAAAACGGAACACAAACAGAAAATCTTTTTTGAAAGGCGACTATAAACGATGTTAGGCCTAAAACAATAACATCTCTTTAGTAGGGAGACAAGCGCTTACAAGTAAAGAAAACCCTATATTTCATATATGCATAATCTTAGTATTACTTATTACTTTACTTAAGATCAGAGTCGCTGAATGGATGAGAACGCCGTGAAATTTATAATATATATTGCTAACCAGCCACGGCTACATAAGAAATATTATGTCGTGTACATATTACAGAAATGTAAAAAGGATATAGTATGCATGTAATTATCTATTTAGGTATGAGAAAACCATATAAGCTTATATTCCTAACTAGTGTTTACCTAGAAGTTATTTAACTCTTTAATCAGGATGAACCATAATACATATCTTAAGTTAAAGGTAGAATACAAAAAGATAAATCTAAAGCAGATTATCTTATTAATGAGTTTGAAAAAACCAAGAACCTTTTTAAGCTAAAAGTATCAAGATAATTTTTAAAATTAGGATTTTTAATATTATTGCCACCATGTGTACATATGTAAGGCCTCTGAATTTATAAAACAATAAAAATAGTGGTGTATGTGAGTGCCCCTACCGGCCATCTTTAACCTTCGGTAGCAGCTAAATGACTATCGGCGAAAAATGACCGGGGTAACAACTATAAACTCCGAGACCCACTACTATCTTTAATTTAAAGTGCTCAATTGTTTTACGTTAAGTTAATGTTAAAAAAATAATCTAAACATATCTACGTCTCATGTTCCACTTATAAACAATAGGATCATGTAAATTTTACATTCGAAGAAAAATCATATTGTGAAAGTAAAATAATTCGTTATAAATAATTATTTTTCCTAATATTTAATTTGAACATCGATTCCATTTTTCTAGAAGAATTAAAGATATATTTGTATCCTTTAAACATAATTCAAATTTAAAAGGTATCCAAACACGTTCGGAGTACTTTTTAACAAAATAGCATACTAAAACATTATAAATGCTCTTTTAGGACTCAATACTGATAAATATTACTATTAAACTATCAAAATTTCAAATATATTACCTAAATTTTACAAAAATCACAATTATAAGTGAAATTTTAGCAATATTTTTGAAAAACTTGAAAGCTATTAGAGAAAAAAGTGATAAACATATATTGTATTACTAAAACAAATTACATGCATTTATCTAGAAAATGTACTAAAATTTTAATTTTTTATTAAAACTTGAAAATTTTAGAGCTAATTGGGTAAACATTATAAGAAATGTTACATTTTTTATGTGAGACCATTATTTAAATAACAAGTCATAACTCAAAAAGTATTCATACAATAAGAAATATATAAGTACATTTTCTAGAAAAACATAAATATCAGGTTCAAAATATTTTATAGAAATACATTCGTAATGTTTTGAGTTATCAGAATCGCCATGATAGATTTTGGGCAATTTAAATGACCACTTCTGGTAGATCAAAAACCCGCTTTCGGTTTTTCTAACTTTATAAAATTGATTGTAACTTGGGCTCTAGGTAGTGTAGAAACAAAACAAAGTATGTTTCGTAAAGTCAAAAGATAGCTCTATTCAATAAAATAAAAAACAAAAATATCTGTCTTAACTAAATTTGGTCATTTTCAACGTGTTATGATACCTTAAGAGAAAAAAATAAGGAAATACTAGTTAGAGATAATATCTTAGTATAGCAAATGCCGCAATCCAGACATGCCATTACTTTTCATGTATTGGAAGTTTTTGAAATAAGGAAAGAAATGTTTTATTTTAATGCATTCATTCCCAAATAATTTGACTATTTGGATAATTGTCGGATAATTATTTTGCGATAGTATGTATATTTTCGTACAATTCATTTTTTCATATCTCAAAAATCTTACTTAATTGACATTAAATGATAAAACACAGTATCAACCTTATGATATCTTCAAATTAAAACTGAATTATTTACTTCAGGAATGCTAGGTATGACGTAGAAACAAATCGTAGAAGTCAAATACTCTTCATATTTTGTATCAATTTGTGCTTAATTGATCCAAAATGTCACACCTACTCCGGCTGTGTCATAGGCATTTGCGACATCTGGCCGGATATTTATGCCATAAGATGAAAGGTGCATATTTATTTTCTTACTATAGCAAATAAATGGAATTATTATGTTAAAAAATTTCTTCTTAAATTCCTGTCCTCTATGAATGTATTTTGACCGAATCCAAGAGGTAGTATAAATTTAAAGGTAAAAAAAGAATTCAATAGATAAGAGTTCTCCTATTGTTAATAATGTATAAAATATTTAAAAATAAATATATTTAGCTTATTTTCTTCCATCTGGATTCATTTACGAATTATTTAGAAGCATTAATTTGTAAGAAAGACAAAAGAACAAAACTTATGCATTCAAAAGAGAATTGCTTTCATTTGATTGCATTAGAACATTGTGAAATAGTTTAAAATCAAATATGGATTTTTTTCTGAATATAATATGGTACTAAAAACTTAAAATATTAAATGCGATTAAATAAACAAAAAAAAACTTTTTATTTAACGATGTGAACCAAAAATTATGAATAAATCAGTTTTTCTATGAAATTTCGCATACTGGTGCACATTGCCCCAACTTTTGTTTTCAAATATATTTTTTCTTTGAATAAATTACAAATTATTTATCAATGATTTATTTTCACCTACATCACAATGCTTTCATCACTTTAGTTCTACTGATACACGTCATATAATTTTCAAATTGTCTTTAATAAAAAGTATTTCACAAAGAAGCTTCACACAGAACTGTATTACAGATTTTTGAAATAAAAAAGGTAAAAAATAAACAGAGATAAATTTTTAATGTTAGATTTGGAATAACTACCTATTTATTAAAAATGTTGATGATTAATTCACATTTTTGTTGAAATGCTTACGAATAATTCGTTTTCAGAAGAAAAAAAAATATTTGTTCCATATGAAATCAATGAGATTCAGAAGCAATTGCGGCTGACGAAGGAACTTCCGGCTTATGAAACTATCTTTTCCAAGCTATTTGTAGTTGGATAACAGAAACAAACAACATGTTGTCCATACTATATATATACAGGATTAGCAAGAAATAAGTTGTTCACTTCAGAGGGCTCTAGATTTTGTCCTAGTGATCGAAATGACATAGAATTTGAGCTACAGATAATTCAAATGATGCGCTTGACATTTATTAAAGGACAAAAAATAGTACATATTTTCGCCGGTAGGTGACTCTATAATTCACATTGTCATATTTAATATCAAAACATGGCGCCGAATACTGTCCTTCATGTCATGTAGAGTTGATGGCCTTTGAAGGTATATATTATCCTTTAGATAATCCCACAACCAAAAGTTCCAGGGGGTCATATCCGGGGAACGAGGGGGCCATGCTTTTGAGAAATGATGGCTGATCATTCATGCATATATGAAATGCTATTTTAGCAAATCTTTTACACGGCAATCAGTGGGCGGAGGGGTGCCATCCTGCATGAAAGTTGTATCCTGAAGGCCTCCACCTTGTTGAAGTTCTGGGATTACAAAATCCCTCAGCATATCATGGTACCATTTTCCTGTAACGGAACAGGTTCGGATTGAATTTGGTTTTATCTCTTTAAAAAAATGAGGTCCATTGAGAAACGTAGCTGTGAAACCACACCATACCGTCACTTTTTTGGGATGCATAGGTTTTTCCTGGATAGCTTGTAGATTTCCCAATATGCCCGAATCCAACAATTGTGGGTGTTAACTTGGCCAACAAGGGGCAAAAGTGGAATTCGTTGCTCCAGAGAATGTTCCATGGCCAAGTGACTTTAACCACCATTCGAGCAAGGAACTGAAGTGGTAAAATTTTACGTACCTCTGGGTTTCCGTCCTCCGATTGATGCACAGTTTTGATTTTGTAGGGATAAAAATGCAAAATCCGCCGAAAGAATTTTCGCACATTGGAATACGGCATTTCCTGTACACGGGATACAAGTGACATACTCACACTAACATTTGGAGACTGACTGATGGCTGCAACGATAACGCTAGCTACATTTTCAGTACTACAAGACGGGATGTGCTTTCGTTCTCTACTTGGAATAATACCAAGTTGTGCAGTTGTTTAAAATTTCTGTTTGATCTTGCGTAGGGCATATGGAGACATTGACCTCTTCGTATTCGTTTCATACGGCGGAATTCATGCAGCTTCTACGGAGTTCTGCTGGTTCTGGTAGAAAAATTTTACCAATTGCTCGTTTTCTTTCAACGTAGGCATGAGCATGCAGAGAAGCAATACTTCTGTAGCAGAATCCACATTTCTCATATCCAAAGAAGAATGCTAATAGGCATGCGCTGAAACAGAAATGCTGTTTATGATTTTGAATGTATGGAAATGTTATTTGTGTTATAGCGCCATCTATCGTTGGAATTTTGTATTATCATTTATATTTAATAAATGTCAAACGCGTCATTTGAATTATCTGTAGTTAAAATTTTACCTCATTTGGACCAATATGACGAATTCTAGAGTCCTGTGAAGTGATCAACTTCTTTCTTGCTAACCCTGTATATAGGGAATAGTGAACTAGTAATAGGAATTGAAAAATAGGATGAATTCTACACATAATAATTAATTTATTTTAAATTACTTAAGCGAATAGGTCACATAGTCCATCGTTATATGGAGGAAATATCGCAAAGAGGCCATTTATATATTTAAGTGATTAAACTTACTGGCTTTAAATCTGGAAAATATTTTTCGTCTCTTAAAAAGAGATTCGCGAAGAACGGGTTTTCTTCAAATCGTCTCTAGGGGTTGTCCACCATTGTATATGATGTTTCTATTCTATAAAATGATACAAGATCAAATTTTGTACTTAATATTCCCAAGATTTTAAAATTTTTTTTAAAAAAATTAAAGATTTTTCTTTCTGTAATTATAAATTTTTTACCTGAAGTTATTTTTGGAATATTCTTAAGAATGTTTTAAGCAACTTTGAGGATCGATTTCACAATAACTGATTTAGTTTTTGAGTAAAAAAAATAAAATGTTGATATGTATATGCTAAAATTCAACAATAAAGCAAACATATTGAAAGAAATGCGCACTACCTATAAGGATTAATTACATCTTAAAGTAGCATGTTTTCAAAATTTTACGGAAATGATTGAAAACAAGAAATTACATTTTTGAAAATGTTGGTTGAGTCAAACTGATAAAATAAATTACTTTTTTTTTCAATGTTAGTACTATAAGTAAAAAAAATGAGTTTTTATTACATTTCTCAGTTGTATTGTTTTTTTAAGAATATATATTTTTTGATAGTGAAAAATTGAATATAAAATATTGAGAAAATCCTTATATGACAAGAACAAAACAGATAAATAACGCGTGCACTTGCAAGCACTGAAATTGTTCACTAAAATTATCTGCAGAAATGATAAAATAAAAGAACAAAGATTGATTATAAATTTGCACATATTATGTTGATATTTTATTTGCATTCCTTACTTAATTAACTTAACAAATATAAAATACAAAGAGAAATTAGTATATTATAGCAAGTATATATATAGCTATATGTATCATAGATGTTAATTATTTACGTATCAAAGTTAATGTGCATTTCAATTTAGTTATTATATTTATCAGAGATAAACTTTTTTTAGATAACTATTATATTAAGGCAAAAAATATTATATATTTTACCTTTGGTATATAAATTTTAAAGTACTTCTCTCTCGCAGTACACAACATTTCCTCTATTTCCATGCTTCCTATTTTTAGAAGTTTTCATTTTAAAGCGTATTCATAGGTATTCTATTGTATTCTATTCAGCTCATCAAAACCATTTTATAAGTAAAAAAAAGTTATTTCTCATAACTACTTTCATAAATTCAGGCATTCCTTTTATTAGAACTTTTTATGTATAAATAATTTAAACTCTAATGAAAAATTTGCCTTAAGGGATTAATTTGCGACAAGTTTTAATTACCTATATTTAGTGAGAGAAAGTAGTATTTACGATCATTCTAGGAATAAATTAACTTATCTCTAAAAAGTTCATACTTAAAAAATTAGTAAATAAATATTTTGAAACTACAAGAGAGGGTATTTCCATCACGAACATAAATTTATTTACCAATAAATTTTTTATGCATGCTAACACAATACATTATTTCACCCACTTATTATCGTCCAACAATTCATTTTCGTTTCAAACAATGGAAAACGCAACCTGTTTTAAAAGCACTATAATTATGTACCTAATATATTTTCATTTATACACTTTTCTTTGTCTAAATTTGATAATTTAAGAGAAAATTAAAAACCGTGTCATTTTCTGAACAAAAGATAAGCTTGAAGAATAGATTAGATTTTTTGTTGTATTAAAAATTAAATATATAATTGATTGACAATAACCTTATGTTTAAGCTTTAATTCGCTACCTTACATCTGCCTTTTCTAAAGACCGTAAATCTTCTCGTTAATAATTTCCTCTTTTGACAATATTTTTTTCAGTTATAGAGTGTAATGAAGGAAAATATCCTTATAAATTGCAAATTTAAAGGATTATTTCTCAAATATTGTGATTTTAAATAGTTCATATTAAAATTCTTTAATAAGTTGAAGCATTAAGGATCTGTTTTAATTAAAAGAATGAAGTTAATTATACTCTTCTTCTTTTACAGTTCAACAGCCCTGGCCTTTTCCAGGCATCTTTACTTTTGGCAACTGTTTTCCAGTTCTTAACTTTTAAACTATTGATGCGGTGCTCACTTTAACTATTGTGTGTGTGTGTGATGCGACTCTCTCTCTTTAACTACTCTTAAAATTCACTTAAGTTAACTAGCATCGTAAAACCCAGGTTCGCTTATTCAAACTTTTAGTTCACATCACAAATTAGTTAATCTATCCTAACTAATTCAAAGATAACGGAACTCTTAATGAACATACTCAGATTAAAACTGAATTAATTTAGTTAATTGCATTACTAGATTACACGATTACATTGCAAATTTAGGTTTTAAATTAAACACAAATAAAATTAAGAAAGGACTAAATTCATGGGACGTCATAATCACGTGATAATTTTAAACCACGTGTTTTTAGCCAATCAAGTTCAAAAACACATGTGACGTCATAGTCACGATAAATGCAATTATGTATTTTCAGCAAATCAGTGCATGCACTTCGTTGTTGACAAATTACGCTTTTTACAGAAACTTTTTTTTAAAAATTAATATCTGTCACTTTATTTAAAAGTACATGCATAAAACAAGACTTTTTTTCTTTAATTTTAAAATCTTTTTGCAGAAATTTCTTTTTATAACTCTTGAGCATCTTTACCCACCTATGCAATTTGAAATTTTACCTAAGTTTTACAAATAGAATAAAAAGTACGAGCTATAGTTTATTGTCTGTTTTGAGTTCAATGTAGAGCACGTGTTTATATTATCATGGGACCGTCATGAATTTAGTCCATTAAAGAAACATTGAATAAGAATTAAGATTTCCATTTATCTGAAACGGAGGCAAGTGATCGGGGCGCTTATGGTCTCGCGGTCTGTGAGATTTCAAGTTTCTCACTAGGAATGAAAAAAAAGTAAAGAGTAAAAGATGTCGAAAATTGTCGCACGGCGCCTTTTAAGGGAGAACCAAATTTCTAATTTGATGTCTACGTGCACTATTTTACAGAGACCCCCATGGGTCAAATCCCCAGGCGCAACGTTACAGTTTCCATTAAATTTTATGTGGTTATTCACCGACAGCACCCGGGTCCCCAGTCTAAGGAGTTTCAACGAACTTCAACAACATCCTGTAAACAAGGGGAATACACAAAATTACGAATTGCTTGGGAACCAACCCTATTGCCAGCCTCCCATCAATATTAAGATCATTTTCAAAATAATCGATCCATCTTAACGGGGGTCCAGCCCAAGGTCTATATCCCATGGGCTTTATCAGAAATTTTTTCTTGTCACAACGATCTTCATTCATTGTAGCCAGACGGAATTATATTTTTATGTTATAAAATAAATTAGTTTTTTACATTTAATCAGAAATGCATCATTTGGGGCGATTATAATAAGAATTTGAAAATGGTGAAAAAAAATATAAAATTAGAATGAGTTGATGTTTTTTTATTTTTCAAATTAAACCGTAAAAAGTTCTATATAGTAACATTAAAATAATAGTGTTCGTTTATAATGACGACCTGGCTCAGAAAACCGAGGAAGAAAACATGTAAAATATGATTTCATCATTATCTATTGAACCCAAGTTTCAATAAATGTTCGCTCTGAAATTGTGAGGTCATGAGTTCCAAAATTCTGTTTAAAACCCACAAAGTTAAATGTTTTGGCAGTGTTTTGACTTTTTATGACGAACATGTTAAGCATTTAAGCAAAATGGGTTCGAAATAAGCAGATTCTTTAGCTGGGATTTTTTTGTTTTAGGTTGACATAATAAACGCTGTGCACAGCACTGGTTAAAATCTTTTCCTACACTTATAGAATATCTTGGTCTTTATTGCTATGAGTCTTCAAGGTCAAAACAGTCGTGTTAAATTATAATTGCTAATTAGCTAAAGAACACCTCTTGTTAAGATTTAAATGAATAGATTTTACGAAGCAATAAGCTTCTTAATGCTAAGAGAATCTATAAAGAAAAGAAAATTAAGAGAGAGAGAGAGTTCCAGGCTTTTAAGTAAAAAAATATAACAAAGCAATTTTCCTCTAGCTTGTACTATATCATATTAAGACGTCAGTTTCATTTCATATACCTCATATTTAAGCAAGGACTTTTGTATAAAGGTCATTCACAAAGATATTATCAATTGAAATGATAATATTGAGATTTTGACCTTTAGTAGCGATTATTTAAAGAAATTTTATTCAGGTCTCCTGAAACAATGTACTGAGTAAAAATACAAAATATTAGATTTGAAAAATATTCTTTTGGTTCATTATTATGCAAAAACTCACAGTTCTTCCAAAAAGGCTGAATTTAAAGTTTTTAATTACTGTAAATGTTAGAAATTACCACTGATAACTCTCTCAGTACTTTAGAATGCGATACACATAAACATTCAATCACTTACACATTATCTGCTAACAAATTACCTTCTTATTGTAATGAGAAATTAATGATCGTTTATGTAATCTTATGATTTCTTTTACTTTTAGATAATCAATATTCGGTGTACTTGAGTATTATTGTCACGTCAGAGATTATTCGATAAAGATTAGGTTCATGGCAGATATTAATCGCCAAAGATTAACTGTATACCAGATGGTAATCACCAAAAATTAACTATATGCCAAATATTAATCACCAGGTTATGGCAAAAAACAAAAATTTACTGAAACTCATCGAAGATCGCCAATGACATGGGGTTAATACTAAATACACATACAATTTTTTATATATATTTGCTGAAATTAAGTATATTTCGCATAGTAGAAGATCAAAAAACTTAGGAGAGTAACAGAATAATAAGAAAATATTCAAAAATAATAACGAAAATTAAGAGACTAAATCCAAGAAGTGTAAAGCGATTTCTATACCAAATAGTACATATTTTGTTACAAAACTAGTGATATATAAAAATCGTGTATCATTTGTAAATTGATTATCACATTAATTTTTAAATTTGTTTTTTATTTCTCTTAAGGTATCCGAACAGGTTGAAAATGACCAAATTCAGTCAAGACAGATATTTTTGTTTTTTATTTTATTGAAAAAAGCTTTATTTTGACTTTACGATACTTTGTTTTGTTTCTACACTACATAGAGGCCAAGTTACAATCAATTTTATAAATTTAGAAAAACCGGAAGTAGGTTTTTGATCTACCAGAAGTGGGCATTTAAATTGCTCAAAATCTACCATGGAGAGTCTGATAACTCAAACTATTACAAATGTATTACTATAAAACTTTTTGGACCTGGTATTTATGTTATTTTCTAGAGAATGTATTAAAATATTTCTTATTGTATGAATACTTTTTGAGTCATGGCTTGTTATTTAAATAATGGTCCCATAAAAAATGTAACATTTCTTATAATGTTTACTCAATAAGCTCTAAACTTTTCAAATTTTAATAAAAAATTAAAATTTTAGTACATTTTCTAGATAAATGTATCTAATGTGTTTCAGGTATACTTTTACTAATATATGTTTATTACTTTTTTCTCTAACTGCTTTGAGGTTTTTCAAAAATATTGCTAAAATTTCCCTTATAATTGTGATTTTTGTAAAATTCAGGTAATTTATTTTAAATTTTGATAGTTTAATAGTAATATTTATTGGTATTGTGTCCTAACAGAGCATTTATAATGATTTAGTATGCTATTTTGTTAAAAAGAACTCTGAACGTGTTCGGATACCCCTAAGATAAACAAAAGTAATTCCTACCGTTCTTTAAAAATTTGCATTAAACAGAAAAAAATGTATTTTTAAAATAAACATTATGCCTATTTATTTAACTAAACAATGCAGAATAAATTGAATTATCCGTGTCCCCAACAGAACATTGATTTTAGCCACAGTTACAGGAATTAAATCTCTGTGATGGGAAACATTTCGTCTCGGATAAGTGTAAATGAGTGCTTTCATCCGAAGAAATCCATTAACATCGCGATACATTGTTCCTTTCTACTTGGCTCAACAAATCGGAAGAGGTTATGTAAATGTCGACGTTGTGGACTAATGCATTAAACAGTTACTTAGAATCTAACGTTTCCTTACAGGAATATGGAATGTCATGTAATTTTTATAAAATTGATAAGCAAAAATGTTATTTTACTGTGATTAACAGTTATTATTCAAGGTTGTTTTCCTTGAAAAGAAGTTGAAACTTTTGCATATAATTTAAATAAATTTCATATTTTTCAAAAAGCAGTTTTGATTGACTGGCCGTTATTTTACATAAAAAGAACTAAGCAAGATTTTATTTTAGGTTGTGATAAAGAGAGAGAAATCTAATTTAAATTATAAGGCTAAATTCCTTTGTATATAGTTTAAATCAGTGCTTCTTAAATATTAAAAATTTGGGACCCAATTTTCAGTCATAATTTTCATAGCGCCCTCTCCCCCCCCCCCTACAACAACGATGTATCGAATGCAATAATAATGTACTGTGACACTAAAGTTACAATACGACTTTAATAATAAACCGGACGAACTAACAAGAGGAGTTTTAAATTTTGTATATGACAAGTCCATGCGAGTCCTTAGTCATTATTAAACTTTTTTAAAATTTAGAACTCGTAAATTGATTAGATCAAATGCATTGTGCACTACTGATGCATTTATATGTATATTTCATCAATGTAAATGTACGCTTTATTTTTTTTATTATGACAGAATGTATTTTGTTTTCTTGCAGTAAATAAATATTTTAAATCTTTTATTTTCAACTTCTCGATATGTTCGTGCTCGTAGGGTTATTACGCTCTCCTGTGGGAACTGAACCTTGAAACTCTTAATTTTTTCAACTACAATGCATTTTTCCATGCCATCTGTTGCGTCTCGCTTAAATTAACCAGAGCATAAGAAATATAAAATCTCTCAAACATTCCTATATATGTCTTACATTTTTTTTTTGATAAATATAGGATTTTCAGCTCCAAATTGCCCAACTATTACGTCATGACCTCATGGTTGACGTTATGGCTGTCGAAATGTGGATTTAAAGCCTGATGGGTGATTCTGCTATAGACGATTCTCAACATTAATATTTAAATCTCATTATTTGTCACTTTTTTATATCAGTGCAAAGAAGAAAGTCAAAATTTAATCTAGTCAACATTTTTCGGTTTTACTTTATATTTAAAATTATGGTACTCTTGAAAATATTACCATTCGAAGAATCGGTATAAACTGCAAAATCACACCAGGCAACAAAGGCACGAAACTGCTCTGTTACCGACCGTGAGGTTAAGTTTTACCGGTCACACGTGTCCTGACAATATCCATTTATTCATATGTGCCAAAAATTGTAAGAGAAGCTGTTGTTATTATTTAAGCATCATAAAATACAAGAAGGCTCAGTTAGCTTGTTGCACCCGCGATACAAAAGATGTAACAGTTTGTTTTTCTTCTCAGAAATAAAGTGCTAACGTTTTGAAACTTTGTAGAAGTAAGAAGAAATTAAATATAAACTTAAATCAATCGTTTTTTAGAGTGTAATGTTTGTGGGATTAAGATAAGCGTTAATTTAAATTGGTTGCACCCGCGATTGTGATGTTAGAATCGCGGGTGCAACTCTTTGACTACTAGCCTTATTGTGTGTTTTATAATATATTTCCTAGTTTTGATGTGCCTTGATAGTAATATATGCTATGGATGATATATATTTAATATCTGTGTTTATATTGTATTCTGCTTTTTTTATATAAACTTTGACGAAAATGACAACACAGCAACGCAAAGAGACTGCTTCTCAGAAATATAAGCAAAGGCTTCAAGAAATCCTGAACTTCATGCAGACCCTCTCCGTCGAGAAAGGGCTCGTGATTCAAAATTGAGAGAAGTAGTGAAAAAAATGGATGCAGATGAAGACTTTAAAATATTGGGTAGAATCATATCAAAATAAAGAATGCAGGCAACTAGAAAGCGTCGTAAAGAAGAACAAGTTAAGCAATAAGGTACTAGATACAACAGTCCCTGCATACTAGGGAACGCTGAGGCCAAAGTGAAACGTAATTTACCAGCTAATCTCACTAAAGCAGTGGAATTTGTAAAAAATTTCTGCCGAATTCCAAGTTACTGTATTTGACAAAAATGACGCTCCTAAAGCTGTGCTTCGAAAACTGACGGACGAAGGAAAAAACACATTTATGATTTTTATAATAGGGCATTCAATCAAAACATTTCTTCCAATCTAAAGACGGCCATAGCATTTCCGTGGCATGAGCCTCACTGTCTCGTTTCAAATGCGGATTGGTTTTAAAATCGCCGATAACTACCATTAATACAGAAAGTGATTGGGCCGCAATGACGATTTGAAATCTCTCTTAAAAATTACAAAATACAAAAAGAAATTCCATACCCTGCTGTATCTGCGCCTTCAATATCGAATCAGAGTAAATCCTTCATGCCACTTAAAATGAGATTACACGTTTCTGATGCTTACAATGATTCCAGATAGTGATTAAGACACCAAATCTAAAAATGAGGAATCTCCACCCTCGTCTCATCAAGCCTCAAAATCACCAGCAGAAGCATGCCGTAAGTCTGTGCCGAAAGATATTTGCGCTGGTTTGTACCACTGCTCTGCAAATCTGGCAAAAAAAAATTACTCAATATCGCTATGTAGGGGTACGTTAGAGCGATATGGATGAAGATGGGGAAATTAGACTACAATTTCTGGCAAAGATTGATGGCAAACGTCTCACAGAAATCATGAATGACACATTAGACGTGCAGTGTGAAGACATTATTGTGAAGTTGGAAGCACCAGAGAAAAATGCTGATGGAAATATAATGTTCATGGAATTTTCAGCGAATATTGACGTATTTGAAAAGAAATAATTAACATAAGTGATAAAGAAGTGTACTGGATAGTAATAAACATTGTTTGATCTATTATTTCGTTCCTATGTAAGTTATATTGACGTTTATATTAAATTAGACAGGTTGCATCCGCGATTGCTTCAAAAGTGAAAAATCCATTGTTTATTTTTGTTTCCTGTATACTTCTTTTATTTTTGTTCTTTATTAGTTTAATACCTTGCGAAATATCAAGGCATAGCATAATAAATGCATCACGATTAACAGACTTCCTTGCTTTATGTCTATGATCTAGGAAAGTTGGGCCAACTTTGTTACACCCCCGATGGCACTTTGAACCTTCCTCCTGGCTTTTTAAATATTACATTAAAATTCATATAAACGAATATTAATTGAACATGTTAATATGCAGTTCTTCCAAGATTAATTTAATTTAAAATGTTTTTACTTTATTACTAAGAAATTGTACATACGTCTAAATGTTGACCCCACGATAATGGAATGACCCTGATGTCACGGTTACTTGTCCTGTAAAGTTCTGAAGAATAATGAATATGTCAAGGCTCAAAGTCTTCTTATTGGTGTGATGCGGAAGACTGAAAAATGGAGTATCTTCCTCGCGGTTTAAATGCTTATCAACATTACGAGGCTCCATAAATAAGTCTTCACTTTTCTCAATATTGCGATTTTATAAAACATGAATTAAGCACAAGCGATGTTTCCTCTCAAGGAATTTGTTTTTAATTTTTACTTATACTTCTTGAAAGATATATTTTACTAAACAAGGAAAGTAATACATGTAATTCAGCTATAAAAAATAAAAGTAATAGTTTTAAAATAATATTGAATAATTTTTCAGGAATACTGACTAATGAAAAGATTAAATTAACAAAATTACTGTTTAGTTAAAACACACACACACAACTTAATTTTTAAATAATTTGTTGTAGAAAACTTCTACTTTTTGTATAACGATGTAAATATTTATATTTTTATGTAAAAAACTGTAATCTTAACTTACATGTACCTCTTCTTTAATGAAAATACTGCCATAAAGTTACGATTAAAAATTCGCTTAAGTGAATATTAAATAATTTGAGGTTGATGTAAATTCTTTTAGTTCTAATGAAAACTCTATTAGTGGATTCTCGAAGAATTTTTCGTTTACTATGAATAAATATAATTTTCTACTTTAATTTAAATTGTTCTGTATTAAACTTATAAATACTTAATCAAATAATACTTTAAAACTAATCCTTCGAATACATGATGTTTTTTGCGTGAGATAACATAAAACTTAAAGTTATTCATTATTCCAAATATTTATTTTTGAGATGAAATTTATTTGGATAGATGATAAAGGTCAACATGTATTTTCAAATATTTTTTCTTATCTTTTAAAAAATGAATTTGCTGAAATTTGTAGTTCTTATTCAATTACAAAACAGACGTTATGAAAATAAGAGAACAATGTTTTGCTTACAAATGTATTCAAAAGGTTACTCAAGGAAAATGTCCAAATTCATCGTATTTTTTCAAAGTATATAATACTTATTTTATTGCATAAGTATTGATCTACATATCCAAAGATTTGTCACAGAATGATAAATGTAAACTGAACTTTATTCATTTAATGGAATGTTTTCGATGTATTTCTTTACGTGAATAAAAATACCTTGTCAGAAAATTTACTAATTCTCTCTTCTGCATTTAGAAACATAAGTTTACTTTACAAAAGAAATCTAAACGTTCTCAATAAGACATTTACTTAGATTGTTTACTGATGCTTTTAACAAGGGTAATCTACAAATTTACTTTATGTTCAAAAGCGATTTAATTTGCTTGCTCTTATGTATTTTTTTTTCTATAAATCTGTGTGTGTGTGGATGGATTTAAACTTTTTATGACTATTATTTTCTATCAATAGGATTGAAATTAATATAAAATTTTATGGTTATATTACATTTTCTAATTAAGTAGGTATTTTAATTATTAATTGACTTGCATGCTTAATTTTGTTTTTTCAATTAATTAAAAGATGCATCTCACGAATATGATAAGTTAACTATAAGTGTCTTGTTTCTTCCTTTGAAATGATTAAATTCCTGAGTAAAGGATATTATTCTTTCTTAGAATTCAGTGTAAACTTTATTTCAAAATGAAAACAAAGTCCCAAAATTTTATTAAATTAAAAGTAGTTTGTTTTTATATACAGTTTGAGATATAATTTCCAGTTGAGAAATTTAAATCAAAATAGAATGATATTCGCAATATAACTAAGTACAATTGAACCCTCTTTCAATTTTTTCTATATACCTTTAAAAAAAACTAAGACAATATTTCCTGTAACTCATTCTTTTTCAGCGAGGTAGAATCTCAAAAAAATACAAACTATAAATATTAACTAAAACAGAATGTAGCAGCTCTAATTAAACAATAAATCTTTAATTTCCGACCTAATTTTTAAGAAATGATCTTGTAAATAAAATATAGCTAAAAAATAAGTGTTAACGTTAAAATATGATATTGCATGGATCAAAAGGTTTCTAATTACTTTTTTTACATTATATAAAACAATTAAATTTTCTTTAATTAGTATTTTTACATTTCCTCATTTTAATTATTTGAATATTTTCATTTTCAGCAGCTTTAAAATGAGAAGAAACTAATTTTCATATTAACCTTTTAAAGACAGATGATTTGGAGATAAAAATTGCTCGTCAGGACTGGACTTTCTCTCTTTTACTAATTCCCCCCCCCCCACTCAATGACAGATGCAACAACGAGTCGTCGAACTACGACATCACGGTATTGTACTGTTTACCGTCTGAGCAGTTGAGATCATTGTGATTGGAAAAGAAGGGGATATGTTTACATGTATTTTTTAATGATCTAAACAGAAGTTTCAAGAAAATCGATTTAAATCTTTTACAACCTTGCAACAAAAAGGAGTCAGCTGCACTGTTTAAGCAGAAGGCATCCACACCTTCGAGGAGCTCCGAATTCAGTCAAATACCAAGTAATTACCTATATGGATGTATCTTCCGACTCTGACCATGATAAAGATGGTGCTGGAATCTATTTTATTCACCCAAATGATGAATCTTATAAAATACCTATGGGTAAAATTTCCTCAAACCTTACGTGCGAGCTTATGACCATCCAAAGCGTTTTTGATAACTACCGCAACAGACTAATTAAGATTTCAGTGGCATTCTACTGTTCTCAGATTCTAGATCTAAGCTCCAGGCAATCCTGAGGGTCACCTCTCAACTGACCCAAGATACAATTAACCTTATAAACAAAGTAATTACAACTCTTAGAACTTACACTTTGCAATGGATACTGGCCCACGTACACATTTTCTGCAATGAGTAGGCTGATAATCATGCCAAGGAGGCCCGAAATTCCCTTAAACTTTACAATGGCCTTACCCTTACTGATGCTGGTGCAATAGCCAGACGTAAACTCATCTCCTATCCAGTTAAGAAGCTTTTTATTCCAGATCTTAATTGTAACCATGTGACGGATCTACACGTGACCTTCTACTAACAGTCCTTTTGGGTATTCTTTTGGGTCAGCAAAAATTACTTATTTTCTCCTAAAGAAGGAAACGTGATATGCAGATTAAGTTTATTATATATGTTCCTTCTTCGCGAGTTTAAGAGTTAGTGGACTGTGAGTGGATTATAAGTGAAGATAATAGTGAATAGTTATTGAATTGGCAGTGAAGAGAATAGGTAAACAGAAATTTAGAAGTTTATTTAACAAGAGGTGACAATATGGTTACAAGGTGAAGATTACCAGAATTGGTTTAAAAGTCCCTGTAAAAGATTATAGTCAGAAAGCGTTAAGGATAAGTTGGATTGAGTAGAAGGCTGCATAAGTTCAGGTACTGTCACCTTATATTAAGTTGATGTTTAGAGTGTTAAAGTCGTTAGATGGACATTAAATACTTAAGCTCTGTGTAAAGTAATATTAAGAAAAAAAGAGCCACATTTTCGAACATATTCTCCCCAAACGCGAATCTCGTCTCCTCTCACTATTACTTGACTGAATTATTCTATTTAAAGTGTTATTTGTGTTTGAGTCGATTATAGTGATAAATAAAATAATTACAATTTATCATTCCTTTATTTCCTTCCATACCTTTAGCTGTGTCACAGGGTAGAAGGGATTTGGGCTCGTTTCAACCACGTAATTTAAACCACCATAGCCAGACCACGTACAAGACACTTTAAGGAGAGGGAGTACCCCCTGATGGATAAAAAAGTTCCAATACTTGTCATCGCTGTCTTCATATTCAAATTTCTTCTATTCATATATTTAACTGTCCTTTCTTATTTACAAAACTTTACGACAAAACCCCCACGTACCATGAAATACTTTATTCGCCAAAGGTCGTAGACATTCTGCCCTTTTGTTTGTCTTTGGAGCCATTTGATTTCTTTGCACTAATTGTACAAGGCAGCAGCAACAACAACAGAAGTTGGTACAATGTTATATATATAAAAATTGCCATTGAATGCAATATTTTATCTCGTACGATTTTTGTTTTTGCAACTTTTATAAATAACAATCATGTGAAAATAACCTTTATAAATAATTTTTAATAAAATCAGTTTGATAATCTTACGACGTGTATTATACATATAAAGAACTGAGAAACATTTAAAACCTAAAACATTATTAAGAATATAACATAAATAATAAAGAAGTTCTAAATTTTCAGAAAAAGACCAATTATAGAGAAAGTAATAAGCTTTCAACCCTACATAAAAATCCTCTCTTTTCTTTGAAACGATTGCACAAAAAATACTTCCTTTTTTGCGATAATGGAATAAAAAAACTCTGATTTGTGAAATTTTCCTTAAAACTGCTTTTTTCTGATTTATTTTTTCTGCTCATACACTTCATCTCCTTTCACAACAGTTCACTTTTTTAGCATGCAAGGAACATTATTAGTAGATCTTACATTCTTTTACATAGAATAGTCGGAAAATACTCCTTTTTATAAGAAATTCGCTTAAAGAAAGATAAAATAAAATTTGCAAAGGTCAAATGAATAAAAAGTAAGGAATATTTTTGAAGCTCTTTCCACGATAAAAGAAAAATAAACTAAGCTTCCTTTTTGAGCTTGTACTGATGTATAAAATTTAATATTTTCCAAATAACTGATGCATATATTATTTTTTTAAAGAAAATGAAAAACTGAAAAGTTAACAGTTACTTTTACTTTAAGGAAAAAAACTTTAAATTTGTATTCATTTTGCTTATTTACATATAAAAGAAGCAAACGCATCTTTAAAAGTCTTGAAGCGATCAATAGTTCAAAGCGATTTTAAACATTTTAGTGCAAGCAATTTGAAAAGCAAAAACACTTATTCTTAAAGCACAAATTTTAAAAGACGAAATAACATATTTTTCCTATTTTTGAGTTTTTGAAGTTAATTTTTTTACGGAAATTACATAGAGATCAATACAATTTGCTTGGAAGATTAACTCTTAAATATTAGATTTATTAAGAGCTGAAAAATTAATGCATATATATTTCTATATTTCTTTAAATTCTTATACACGATTTAAGGTATCTTAGGCAAAAAAATACCTTTTAAAAATTTCAATATATTTTAGATTAAATATTATAAAAATGAGACAAAGCAAAGAGATGTATATAAGCCATCCAAGTCTTTTATTCCTATAGCTTAATATGTTTGTGTGTGTGTTCCAGCTTTCTATTTTTTTTTCTTGCTTTTTTTTTTACACTTAGGGTTGAAAAATGTCCTGAAATGAGTGTAATAAATTTAAATAAATTCACAAATTTGAATATGTATTGAGTTATTTTTTGAGTGGATGTATAATATTTGCAAGATATTATTTTGCTTAAAAATTTATTATATATACTATTGATTTATTGAGAAAAGATTTTGAGAAATCATTTGTATACAAGTATACGAATATTAAAGAATGTGTACAGTTTTGACCAAATTAAAACAACTGCGCTCTTTGATTTTTCATGATTGCAAACTTTATAGTTAACAAAATTATAATTTAACTCTGGATGCTTAAGACCTTTCATGGTGCAATGTGAAATTACAGTAATATACAATTTCAAGTGTCGTCTTCATATTATAAACATGATTCAAAAACGTATTTTTTTAGAATGACCAGTTCAAATCAATAAATCAAGAATTTTATTAAGTAGAATACTATCCTGAAATGACTGTGATTCTTACAAAATGAAACTCTTTCAGGTGTATTAAATACATATTAATTATATGAACTCGCTTTGATAACGAACTTTCTGAGAGTAAAATCAGAAAGTGGGTTTAGGTTAATAAAATAATATTTTATCGCTGTGTGAAATTTTTTTTCCAAATTTTGTATTCTTTAAAAATAAATTGTCAGGTTACATACTAGGTGTCCAGAAACTAAACGTCTAGCGGGCGATGGATGAATGGGGGAGGAGGATATTAGTCCTGAGGGAAGTAAAAAAAAACCCTATCACTTGGTTAAGTGGTAAGACACTAAATTAGCTACCGTAACCACAAATTTCATACGACAATATTACATTGATTTTTTTCACTGACAGCCCCATGTTGGGGAAAAAATCTTTGCTGGTTTAACTAAAATCAACGCATTTTGTTTGTATCGAGACTTGAGTGAGCGAGTGAATATTAACGTCCCACTGTTCAGCTACACGAGGGTTTTTGGGGACGGTCCGCGTAATTTTGAACCATGGTCAAGTGACGTGGACGACACCTGAGCTGGGATCCCCCTCTCCTAACTACCACACCAACGGGAGGACGTTTGAGCTCTCGACAGATTTTTCGTGCATCGCTACCCTACACGGCCGGTCTTTAGTGGTACTGGGATCGAACTCATGACATGCTAGCCACAATCCGATGCCTTGACCACTCTGCTACCGCGGCCACATCCAGACTTGAGAAAAAGATGTCACCTAACTTTGACTCTCCGTGAAAAAACAACTATTATAATCTAACCCATACAAAATACTCAATAGACAGCCCATTAAGTTAAAATTTCAAAATGGTACAACAATTATTCTTTTTCTAAGAAAATCACAGTGATTTATTTTATTTGAACAATGCCTTCATTTTAAAAATACCCCCATTGGCACCTTTCTTCACATCATTAGGTCAGTGACCTTGCTATGACACAATAATAAAAAATCATACTTCATTATCCAAAACTACAGATGGATATTAGTCCTCCATGATTAGTTACCAGATCACGTGTTCTCCATGTCATGTGATTGAGTTCATCGATAACAGTGGAGGTGGTCATAATGATTTAGCTCTTCATTGCATAATTATCCTTCATTATACCTTAATTTTCAGACAAACAAGCAAAAAAGCAGTTTCGAGCCCCCACTTATTACCTTGACAGATTAATTAAATCGGTTATTTTCGCTCGTCAGTGTGTTTATGCTTCCAAAATTTAAAGAAAATTAAGGAAACGTTCCATCATAATTATATATAACAACTTCTGAAATTTTATTTTTATAGAGTTGACTCTATAACCAAAATATTCTAAAGAAATAACAAACATAAATTGAAAGCTGTGCAAATGTTTGAAAAGAATATTTTAATAAATTATTCGAAAAATATGTAAAATCTTTTCAGAAAAATAAAATTTGCTTCGGAAGAAAATCTTTGGCATATTTTGTTTCAAATATTTTTTTATCGCAATCCAGCAAAAACTTTACTTAACGTATGTATTTAAAATAACGTTACGTTACAGATTCATGTACCATACCTATAGAGAGAGAGACACACAAAGTAAATTTATTTTTAAAATGATAATTTTTTATTAGTGATAAAAGTAAAATAAAATTTTTATAGACTGTCAAGCTCAGGAATTGAGCTTTATTCAATAAGTTTTAACTCCTTTTAAATTATCATTAACATCGATGTGCAGTTTGTTTACAATAAGTTAGAATTTGTGAATGTATTATTGCATATTTTGACAAGATTGAAGGGCTTTCAAGTTAAAGAAATTACCTCAATTAACAATTAGATTTATTCGGAATTTTAATCTGGAGTTCTATAAGAAACCCAAAAGATATTTAACTAGAAACAACACATGCATATAAATCCACAATAATACAAATTCAGTGTTCACTAATACAGAGCAGCAACACAGTTCTGTCGTCCCAATATCTCAAAAGGGGAACGAAATAGATCTGCCAAAATCTTAATATTAAACTTGGCTCCATTGCATTTATCTTTAAATGAACAGTAAACTATATTCTCGAAGTTTCTTATTGTATTGGGACATCTATTTTTGTAGCTAAATTTTGCGATTTAGTGACGTTTGGCAACCCAAATTTGTCATAAAGTCTCCCTACCTATTCAGCGCTATTGACAGAAGTATGTTCTTTGTTTGCTAACCCTTTTGTGGGTTATAATACCTCTTCGGCAGGGAAAGAAAATAAAGTCTAAGCCTTCCACTTTAATTTTAGTAATATTATATAAACATTATATAGAAATTCGACTACAGTTTTATAATTTACACTTTAAAAACAAATAATTTATAGGATTTCATAGATGGTTTTTTTTTTATAATTCTGAAGAAATATAGATAAAAATGGCAACGTATTTAGTCATTAATTTAAAAAAAAGTGGAATTTTCTTAAACATCACTGTAGATCAAGGATGTTTCTTTCAACAATTATTTTGCAATTATATCCAAGTACTATACTTTTTGATAAAATGTAACATACATTATTATTTACAAAATTTCATTGCAAGAAACATAAAACCATTTAGTAACTTTTTAAAAATCTTTTATAAGCATTTTATTCTTGCAGTAGCATTTCTGAAAGAAAAAGTTTTAAAAAGGCAGCTTAACTAAAATTTAATGCTTGTGACTTTAATTGTTGTAAAAACATATAATTGAGTTATCTCGCGTAAATTCCTCTTAAAAGTTGTAGGGAAGTTTGTAATATAACTTTCCTTTAGATAAGAAGGAAATGAGCCATTACCTTAAAAAATTTCGTATGATATTAAATCTGTAATAAAAGCATCTGAATGACAAATGAATAGCAAATATTAATTTAAATGTTCAGAAACCTAACATCTATCATAAATGCATATTAAAGAAAGATTAAATATGAAAAATTACGAAATAGTTATAAGAATAGTGTAAAGGAATTATAATATTATAAGAAACAAAATAAAAACATAGAAAATTGCAAAAATTAAGTAAATAGCTACAAAACCTATAATTTTACAAAATTTAAAAGAACTTTTGTGGAACTTAGGAGTTTAACATTTGTGGAGATTAAACTTCTGGTATCTGTATGCCTAATTTTTAAACAAATAGCCTTTATATGATTATTAACTTTACTGTAACACACACTCACATTCTTAGGTACTGATCTTAAAACGATTACACTTATCTCAACGCTTAAAAACAACTAGTTAAGTCGATTGAAAGAGAATGCATAGAATACCAATATGTCTTTTTTTCCGCACAGGTAATATAAAATAAGATCATTATCGCTTGATAAGACTTAATGAGGTCGGCATTATATTCGTAGATAAGTTATAAATAAACCACTACGACAATTACCAGAGCAACATTTTAAATTATATTTAGAAGGTTAGAGGAGTTGCGTGGTGTTATTGGATATCCTAAATGGCATTAAAGAAAATTTGGTACATCTGATTAAAAGCCTCTGATTGAAAAAAATTTAATAAAAACTTTTTATTTGAATTTTAATTTATTTTTTTCTTAAAATTTTAAAATTTTCGTTATAATTATATTTAAAAAATATTTTTTCCCTCTAAATTTCTTAAAAGTTACTATAACTTAGAAAGTGAACATTTTAATTCCAAGTAAAATTAATTTTGTATATTTTGATCAATTCTGTACTTCAACATCCTGTGCGTTGTAAAGTACTAATTTTCATATTTTTAAAAAATTGTCCAATTTATATTTCTGTATAACTTTTTTAATTTTTTCTCAAAATCTTTGAAAATTTGAGAAACAGTGTAAATAGATATGATTATCATGTGGCAAAAATTTCAATTTATTGTTTTGTTTTATTGCTAAGTTACATTGGTTTGAAGGAGTATGATTTTTTCGAGTGCACGAATATATGTTAAAGGTCCTGAGACGAAGAATAATGCATTGAAAATGGACTTATTCCATTTTAAACTAAACAATAAGCCTGTTCACTTTATATTATATCTACAATTCCATAAGAAAATTATATAAAATAAAGCATTTCAGAAATGTTTTCAAAAGGGTTTTATACAGGATGCTTCAGTTCAACGGTTGCAAACTTTCTGGATAAATAGAGTACACTGACATGATGGGGAAATCACATCGGAATGTACAGTCGAAAACACTTCCTTAGTAATGAAGACAAAAACACAAGAAACACTGAACAGAGGAGAAAAAATACTGGGAAGTCTCTGGTTGATACAGGCAATAGATGGCGCTGTCAACCGAAACATCAGATGACGGTGCATGAACACACGCTTTTTTTGCTGCGGCTCTCGCTGGGAAGCCTCATTTCGGCTGTCGATAAAGTGGTAGTTGGATGGAACGTTACTCAAACGCTGAATTCGCTGTTATGCATCTAGAATACGGGACATGATTGCAATGGACGAGCAGCACATTGGTTGTACGTTTAACGTTACCTCAGTGGGCAAACTCCCAGCCACGCTTGTACTAGGATTATCCAACAGCGGATCCTTCATCGTGGACTCACTGAAATGTGAGCAAAGAGTACGAATACCAAACAACGAGGAAACATAAGCTGGATCTAGTAAAGAGCAACCGTGCTACCAGTATACGGACTATCAACAGTCATTTCGGGATTTCCCATATGGATGTCTGACGGATCACGCATACTAACTACATGTGCACCCCTATCACCCTTACAGGAAAATTATTGTTCCTTTAATGTGTGGGGGAGGGGTCTTAACTAGCACCCCTCTCCCGCTGTCCAGCGCGTCTCTAGGTGGGGGGGGGGAAACAAAGGATCACCAACAAACTCCATAATAACAATTAGATTTATTCAAACTTTGAACACACACTTAAACAATCGCAAGTTAAATTATAAGAAGAAACCTAGGAGTGATATCTAAAGCGTCGATTAATCCTAATATTCAATTCTAAGTAAACCCGACTACCAGAAATGGATAAGGAGAACAAACACTAATGAACCTCTGGCCGATTCTGATTCTACTATCTTAAATCTTCAGTCTAATAATTTAATATCAGAAATTACCTTTAAAATGCGCGCTAAATTTGTGAAGTAAATACTTCAGTGTTCACACTTACTTAACAGTGAGGCACTTTTTTGACGCTCCTTCTCTCCTTACATCTACAAAATCTCTCTCTCTCTCTCTCTCTCTATATATATATATATATATATAGACTTTATATAGTCGAACTAATTAACATATATCTATCTCGTGTTTTTTTGAAAGGCTGTGAATTAATATAAATGCTAGCCCCAAAGTTTCCCCAAGAGGATTAGTAAGAATATCTCGCGGATAGCCCCGTCAGAAATGTTGTAAAAACCCACTTGGGGTTGTTGGTGCCTGGGGGCTCGAGCAAAAATCAGCCATAGCAAGTTTAAAACGCAATTTTAGTATCCCTTTTACTTAGTGAGTGAGTGAGTGAGCGAATATTAATGTCACACTGTTTAGTTACTCGAGGGCTTTTTGACGACGGACCTCGCAATTTTGAACCATGGTCCAGTGACGAGGATGACACCCGAGCTGGCGCCCCTTTTCCTAACTACCACACCACACCACGGGAGGACATTTGAGCTCTCGACATATTTAACGTGCATCACTCCCATACACGGCGGGTCTTTAATGGTACTGGGTTCGAATTCATGACATGCCAGCCATGAACAGATACCTTGACTACTTGGCTACCGCGGCCACCTCCCTTTTGCTTAATCAACAAAACTAAATGTAGGACGTGCACTTAGTAAATATTCATAAGAGCAATCACTCACCTTAAGGCCACTTACATATAATTAATGTTTACTCAACTTACTCTTGGAGAACTCTTGATTCCTACGCATCAATTCTCTGTAATTATCTTGCATAAATATACGACCTCCGGTCGTAAATTTTAATCACAATTTTATCCCTTTTTGATGTCCAATTATCAACTATTTATCATCCATCGACTAACATTGATTACCTAAATGCCAAAACTTAAATAGAGCAAATTATTTAAATAAATCCCGTCTTCTTCGAGGAAAAGTTTTCAAAAGGAGCTTACAGTTAAAGAGAATAATTTTACCCCAAGATGATTAGTTAACAATTCGTGGATAGACCAGTTACAATGCTCCTTTTTTTCTTAATTTATTGCTACACTAAGGATAATAAGTATGTTTTCTTCTCTTATACGTGTCTTGACTTTCTTGAGTTTTATATCATCGCTACCACGGAAGGAAAGCGTTTTCGACCATGTATTTCTATATGAGTTTCCATAGTCTAGGCGTATTTAATCTGTCCTGAAAGTTTGTAACCATTAAACTGATATACGTTGTATTGAGTCAAAGATAAAAGTAATTTATTATTTGTTTCCTTGTAAAACTTTTAATTCGTATAGAGAAAAATAACAGAATAGCAATAGAAACTTCTATAATAGTAGCAAAATCTCCAGAAGGAGAATGGCTTCTAATTTGTTCGGAACGACAATGACTCATTTGTATTAGGTGTTAGATAAGAAACACAAATGGGGCGGGGGGGGGGCAGTTCATCACGAATGAAACTGGATTAATGGCTGCTACTTTAAGAAATGTTATGAAATCAATTACAATATGCTTATTATTTGCATTTTATTATTTTTCAGAAAATCCATTTTTGTTTAATATAGAAACTTTCATAATAAATACAAAAAAAAAAAAACTAGTCATATTTAACTTTTTATTAAGTTGAATAGAGTAACGACATTTTGTTTTATACACTTCGTTTAAAAATTTTGAATTTTGAAAAATGAAACAGTTTATACAAAGTAGCAAAAAACAATAATTGAGTTTTCTGTAAAAGACTATGCACGCGTGTATTAATACGGTATATTTATTTAGTTCTCGAGCGTAGAAAAGTCTGACTAAGGAAAATTTTACAGAAATTTAAATTAACGAGATCACAAAAAATTTAAGACATGCACTTCTGCATGAATGCAAATAATAAGGAATAAAAAGTCCTGCAGTTCTAATGCATTAAAGCATTCTAAAAAGATAGTTATAAACGCCTTTCGACTTACATATATTCTTACAAAAATTATCCGGATTCATTAAAATGTGTATTTAAAAAAATACCGAATTTACATTTTTTGACTAAAAAAGTATAATTTTTCTATGAAATAAATTCTCAAAGCTGCACTCTTTTTTACATGATATATTTTTCCTTTATTTTTAAATTTTTCTATGTATTATTTAAGGTTGAAAAGTAACAAAATTTTTATTAGTTTTATTTTCATAGAACATTTACATTCTCAACATGCTTCGAATAACATGCAATATCTTCCTTTGAAGAAAATATTTTAATAAAACACACACTCCACATGGAACTTCATTAATATTCACAGTGCATTATTCCAAAGAAAGGTATTGCTAAAAATATATGCTTCTTAAGAAACTCTGGGTAAACAAACACCTTGAAACCATTAAATTGTTATTTTTTCTATCAAAAAAGTCGTGTATTTATCTCTAATTAAATGTATGCATTTAATTATTCTATATATATATATGTGTATGTATGTGTGAATATATGAATGTGTGTATGTATGTGTGGATATATAACAATTTATTTCATTCCGAAATGGAAGAAAATATATTTTATTTTGAGACATTAATTATGATCCTTTTCCTTTTTCAGTAAAAAGGCGATGAAATAAATAAATTATAATATTAAAAAGAAATATTGTTTATTATTGCCTAGAGTAAGCATCCTGAAAAGTAATTTGTTTTAGATTTCGAAATATATTTGTGCTAATTATTCTAAAATCTTGAGCACAAATTAAATATTTATTGCCTTATTTTTAATACTTAAAACTTATTTATTAATTATGTTTATTTACTGTGGGCTTTTTATAATTAAAATAATGTAGTCACTAACTTTTTAAATATTAGTTCTGCTTTTAAACACTGGCGCACAAAATTAAGAAAATTTCCCTATTTCGTTGAATTTCATAAAAAGAATTGACCAAAATGTAAAAACACGGCTTCGAAACTAAGATGTTTTTCACATGTGTCAAATATGTAAATGTATACTTGTATAGTGGAGGATATAGTCGATTAAAAGGATTTCTAAGCGCGCTTGCCAAAATCAGCATTTCTTTCGCTAAGACACTTCGTCGAATTCCTTCTTGCAGCAAATTGTTAAATTTATATTCAAACAGTTAAAATGAATAACCATCAATGTTTAGATGAAAGAATGAGAACATGGGTAGGCTAGAAGCAGGCCAGTCACAAATTCAGATATGTAGAGAATTCAATGTATCGCCCAGGGCCATGTTCAACTTATAGAGAAAGTTTTAGAATACCAGATCTGTCAAGAGAAAGCCTGGGCAAGGTCGTCCCAGAACCAAGATGGTCTAAAAAGAGAACAATTTTTCCATTATAGCGAGACATAACGGTGACACTACAGCTTCTGTGCTTTCTCTTGTGGCCGCAAGAACCCGAATTTTAAGGGTGACTGTTTCCAGAAAACTTCATGAGGGAGGGATGTTTGTAAGAAGGTCTGTTGTTTGTGTCCATGTCGATTCTGTGAACAGGAGAGAGAGTTTAAAATGGCGCAGAGATTATGGAGATTGAAGCATGGATCAATGGGCAACCGTTCACTTCACTGATGAGTACCGGTTTAACCTAACCAATGATTATTGTAGTGCTTTTATATTGAGAGAAACGGGAACCTGCTACCTGCCCTCAAATATCCGACAGATAAATCATTAAAGCAGTGGAGAGTGATGGTCTGGACAGGTATCTGTTAGATGACTGCCTTTATGTCTTTGAAAGAGTTACTGTGATGAATAGGGATGATGACTTATCTCCAGGTGTGCTCTTGTATAGGTCACATAGTGCTCATCTGGTCAACGAATTTTTGGAAAGTGATGATATTATCCTAATGTGATGATGAGTCAGATTTCTAGACCTTATCCCTATAGAGCAGCGTTTCTCAAACTGTAGGGTGCGCCCCCCTTGCGGGGCGTAACCACACTACAAGGGGCTCAAAACAAGGGGGTGACCACACTACAAGGGCTACTTTTCAAAATGCTCAAGCATTTTGAAAAGTCAAAAACAAAAGATTATTTTTAAAAAATATTAATTGAAAAATAATTTTTCAAAATTTCTTTTTGTTATATTTTTATGGTTTTGCAACATACTTACGTAAAACAAGATATCAATCATTGGCATGGCCAAGTACTTTTAGCGCGTTTTTCACATGCTGTATTTTACAATAATGCAACTAATGAACTTTTTACTAACAGAAAGCAGTATTGTACCACTACTCTAAATGTACTACTATTGAGCTGAAAAGGAATAATGACACAAATCTGTATCAGCACTATAAAAAAGCAAAAAACAAAAACAAAAACAAAATTACAGAAGCTACAAAAGCCCGGACAAGGTGACTTAACTCCTTGTCTAGGCATAAAACTCGCTTCTATGTATTTATTCTTTTAAGTTTAACAAGTATTTACAATTAATGATAACTTAACTACTACATTACTTAAAGTTTATTTAGCTTAACTAACAAAGGTTTATGGAATGAAAAGAATGACGCGTATACGTAAATACTGATGGTGTAGTCAGTTACTAGGTAAAATTTGAGAAAATGTTTTTATAAACTAGCGAAATTCAGGAAAACTATGAGAAAATTTAAATATGATTCGGCTCATCTAGGGCACAAATGCGACCAAATGCCGAAAACCCGAGGTCAATTGGTTGCTTATTGGCTGAGAAAAAGGTACGACAAAATATGGAACGAAGACGAAATTTGCGTCCTAATAGCGCTTTTGTTACACTACGTGAAAAACGCGCTAAAAAGTAAATATCGCTAAATTCTTAATAGCAAAAGAAATTAGCTAGTTATAGACATTGAAACCACTTTTTGTGCTATAAATTATCTTCATACTGATTTTTCGTCATGTAAGTTAAAAAAATATTAAAAATAAGTCAAAAGTAAATGTTTTGAAGAAGAGTATTTTAATATGTATGATTATTCACACACACAGCATAGTCCTCAAATTTTAACCAGGATAAAACTTTTAAATGCCGTTATTTTTTTTGAGTTAAAACCTACCATTGTAAAGATGTGCATTCACATTTTTAAAGTTGTTTGTTTTTAAATATTTTTATAAATATTTCAGACCATATTCATATTTTTTATCAAGAATTTAATGAAAATTTCTTAGAGATGTTCCTGAAAAGATACAAACTTGATACAACGTATACGTAAAATATCTCATGTAGAAAGAATTTAAAAATATGTTTTGAATCAAATATTATTTTATTTCTATAACATTCACAAATATCCATTCATGTATTGAAAGAGGAATTCTAAGATTTCTAAGGATCCAATATTGGCTTACTGAGGCTAGAAGTATTGAGTCCCTTTAGGATATCCTATTCATCTCTATTTAGCCTCAAGGCTGGCAACTGGTTATAGTGATAAATATTGACATCTGAAACAATATGTGAGTGATATGGCCGTATTGAACCACATATTGCGAAATATTGGATAGTACTTGTTCTACGTAGAGACATTCCCTTTTGGATTCATAGATAGTAGAAAAATATGCAATCGAACCCCGATTTAACGAATTCATCGGAACTGAACATTTTGTTCGTTAATTCGGAGCTATTTGATAAATAGGGGTCCAAACACAATGCAAATTTATTACACACTTACCTTTTGAAAATTTTATAATAAGCAACTACACACAAATAAAATCCATATTTAGAAGTTACAAACTTTTTATTTAACAGCTAAAAAAATATTATTAGGGAATTACTACGCACCAGTTAATTGAAAATCTTAGAATATACTAACTGAAATAGATGTTTGACAATCTTTCTGATTCCTGACACTATAGAGTTCCTTTTCAGCTTAAGGTATCCAACTACTTGCGACAATTAAAAAAATATATATATAAAGATATGGAGTTTTTTTGTGGTTTTTAGATTTTAGTCTATTTTAAGAAAAATATGCTAAAATTAAGAAGAGAAAAAGTAATTATTATTACTAAAATGTGTGGAAAAAATTGGTAAACATTTATAAAAAAATAACATAAACGCGGCCCATTCTGTACCAAAAGTTTATGAAGAAATTTTCAATTTTTCATATCTGTTGTATTGCTTTCTTGCTTATTTTTGAAATGACTTTCAGGATAAGAGATATTTTAATGTTTGTAAAATCTAGAGCACACTTTATCTTAGTTATTATATGAAACTGCTTAAAAAACAGGGATTATATTAACACAAGGGACTGGAAACTTTGTAATAAATCAGTGATTGATAAATATGAAGGTTAAAACACTTGTACTATTATACAGAACATACACAAAAACTTTCAGTTAACTATTTTCAAAACCTTTTGAGAAATCGCGCCCCCCCCCCCTCCGCGCGGCTTTTGAGCATTTTCAAAAAACCACATTTCAAGTAAAACTCGTTTTAAGCTATGACATCTTGCTTAAAGTAATGACATCTGCTTTTACTAAAATACTTGAAGTTTTTGTTCTATTGAACGGTAAATAATAAACTTTATATTTTAATAAAGCTACTAAGCGGGCCTATAAAATAAACTCATTAAAAAATTTGTCAATTTTTGGCAAATCTCACAATTTTAGGATAGTTTTATACCTTAATGCAGAAAAGAAAATACTGTTTCGTTTGCATTCTATCACATTAGGTATGTTTCAGAGTTTTCAAGCAAAGTAAACTATTAGAAAAGGTAACAGTTTTGATAGAGTTTCACACATTTCTACATCAGAATTCCTATTCATTGGCTCCAACAAATCAACAATTTCCTCTACTTCCGGTTTGCACAGATAGTCCGGTTTGCACATCAGGAAATGTAACGTATCATGAAAATCTTAAAATAACCACTGCATTGTGGAGTGAGATGGGATAAGAATAGAATTTCCTGTCCTATTCAAAACTCACACGATATGTTACGTTCATGACTCATCTGCCCCTGTTAAGTCTAAAAATAGTTTGCACCAAAATTTTCTGCTCCCAAAAAAAGTATTATTCTTCTGTTTCGAACCAAAAAGGAATGCCATTTGAAAAAAGAAATAAATTTGTCTTAAAATAAACTAATATAAACAAAAGTTCAGTGGTCGAAATAATTCGTTATTTCGGGGTTTGTTATTCGTTTAATATGGATTTATGCCTTCATGTTAGTCTGGGTTCCTTAAATCAAGGTTCGTTAAATCGGGGTTTATCTGCATTTAGATAGCATGCTTTGAAATACAGTGAGTTTAAAAAATGACAACATTTAATCTGTACAGAATCTAAAAGGATTGCTTTTGAAATAATTATATATGCACACAATTGAAGGAAATTATGGACCATATCTGTTACCTGAACGGCTCTCGGGACGGTCGTACTTGGTGTTTCTCTAGGAGGTCTTAACCGAGTTCCTCAATGACATAACATTAGAGGCAATAGATGGACTTTGGTTCCAGCATGATGGGGTTCCGGCGCATTTCTGTGATCATGTACGTGATTAGCTGGATATCGCATACCCTGGTCGTTGGATTGGACGTCAGGGTCCTGTTCTATGGCCACCACGTTCGCCAGATCTTACACCGTTGGATTTTTCCCAATGAAGCCATCTCAAGGAACTGGTGTACCAAGACGTAGTGACAACACAAATGGACTTAGTTGCTCGTCTGCAGGCTGCTTGTACTTCGGTGAACACCGCGGTGCTGCGACGTGTGATGACAACCATTCCACGGCATATTCAAGCCTGCCTCGACATGCACGGTGGACACTTTGAACATCTGCCTTAAACTGTGCATATACTGCTGTTGATATATTCAATATAGTGTTTTTTTCCTTGCACCGGCTGTAACATCATACTTTTTTTTTGTAAACTATGGATCGTACAGGAACGCTTCTTTGGGCACTTTTTATGTACTCCCAACGAGAAATGAGAGTTTATGCGGTCGTTTTGGGACACCCTGCATAATAAAACATGAGGAAACCCTCCTAAAACAATTATTTTAATAGTTACTATGATTATTTAATAGTTACTACTGAATATCGATTTTTAGAACAAAACGAATTTTGGAATTTTCGTTGAATTAAAAGGCAGTTAATTAATCATCAGAATGAATCAATCATTAGTTGCAGCATTATTATTAGTTAATTCAATTGTTTAAAAAAATCTTAAAATGTAACGCTACAAGGTCAGTCAATAAAAGTGTAAGCTATGTTAGAATGTTTTTCGGAAAATTTAGTCATTATTATCTTCCAAAAATGGTAGGAAAAAAAAGCGTGAAATTAAATTATATAAAAAACAAATGGTTTTGTAAAATTAATATGGATACTAGTATATGGAAAACAAAATATCAAAATCTTGGAATAAATAATTTTTTATGTAGCTATTCTTAAAATACTAAACTCTGTGATGAGTAATATAATTTAAAATATTCGCAAATACTCATTAGTTAATAGTTTCGCACGTTTGCAATGCCATGATCGCCATTTTAATAAATATAATTATTTTCTAATATTTCACATAATGTGATTTGGTTTTTTTAAAAAAAATTATTCAATTATCGTTTCAAGGTCTTATAATTTGTTTTACTTCAAGAAAAATCAAGTTATAATCAAACTCATCATTTAAAAAGATCGTAAACCAATATTAGTTACGAATTTAATAATAGTTTAAGAAATAACATTATGAAAAATGCTGCTTCATTCTGAAAGAAGTACATCTCACATTCTTAAAACTTAAAGGTTTTTTACTATTTTTTTAATACATTTTACAAAAGTAAAATATAAGCTTCAATTCGGAAAAACATCTTTCAATACAAATATTTCTGAGTATTATTTAAAATTGTTAAAATTGTTAATAGCTACGTCCTACTTTTTATGATTACAGTCAACAACTATAATTAAATATACGATAATCCGGACAGATTTTTTAAAAAATATTTTCCACAAAAATTTTCTGAAATTATTTTTTAATTAAAAAAAATCAACTTAAAATACAGAAAAAATTTTAATTAAATTCAAACTATGATTGAATTAATATCGCTTAATAAATTGTATAAGAAATATATCCCTTTCCAATGTTTAAAAAAATACAATATTCTTAGTTCTGTACAAATAGAAACAAACCAGTAAAATTTTCAATAGTGCAATGAAATAAAAACATCTAATTGCCCAAAATGAACATTCTGTTCCAATTAAAATTAATTTACCACACAAAACCTATCTTATATTCTTGCTCTTTCGTTTTATTTTATTTTCAATCATGCACCTCAAAATTCTGTATATGTTTACAAGAATCATTTGCATATAATTCGATTGATTTAACAAATTAGAAGAATCACGAAATAGTGATTTTCCTTCCAATTGTTAAATATTCAAAACTAAAATAAAAAGCTGCTTTTTTGTGAAATATGCTCGTTTTTACAATTCTGTTATGCGAGGTAGATAGAAATTGTATTTTCACTTACATTATTTTTAAGTCACATTCTTATTTACGATTTATTTTACCTTCCGAAAATAAAATACAACTAATAAGTCTTTCCGAGAAAAGTCAGTTTTTTTTTCAGTTTCGTTGAAATATTGTTCCCAGTAAATACATAATAAAATAGTTAGATTCTGGTGAAAATGCTTTTACCTTTTTTTCCTCTCTATTGTTCTTTAAAAATTTCCACTATAGAAACTAAATATAGCCATGTTTCTTAAATGTTGTATAAGCGTGTGATAACCTCATTTTTTCCACTTAAAACTTCAGCGTAAAATAAAAAAATATCGAGATTTTTATCAATATTGGAAATACTTTCACAAAATAAAGTACTCTTAAATTTTTAAAATACATCTCATAAATTTGAAAAACTCCTATATATCAAAATTTTAAACATTTATAATGCTTTCAAATGTATTTTAACAAGTACTAATATATTTTTATTAGGTTATGCGTAGTTTACATAAAACAAAAATTTTTGTGTTTTTGGAATTTGACATTCTCTGTTCGAATATAGACGAAACAAGCAACTACATACAATAGTTCTAGAATTTCAAAAAAAAACCTCGATCGTATTTACTAAAGAACTGAATCTAGTATAAAGTAACAAAATTTATGAAAGATAAATTCTAAGAATTATTGTGATTAAAATTATTGTCCCTTTACGTACTTGCTATTTGATCAAACGATTGTTACTAAAGGTATTCAAATACCCTAAAACTGTTAATTTTGCCAAAAATTGACAACGTTTTTTATGATTTCATTTTATAGGACATCTTAGTAGCTTTATAAAAATACTTTTATTATTTCCCGTTCACTAGAACAAAAACCGCAAGCGTTTTAGTAAAAGCAGATGCCACTACTTTAAACAATATATCATATTTTAAAACGCGTTTTACTCGAAATGTGTTTTTTGAAAATGCCCAAACGAGTTTTGAAAACAATTCACTGAAATTTTTTGTGTATGTTCTGTATTATAGTAGAAGTATTTTAATTTTCAGATTTATCAATCACTGTTTTATTATGAAATGTATAGTCCATTTTTGTGAATATAAACACTGTTTTTTTAAACAATTTCATATAATAACTAAGTTAAAGTGCTCTAGTTTTTGTAAAAATTAAAATATTTTTTATTCTGAGGTTATTTCAAAAATGAGTAACATAGCAACACATCAGAATTGAAAAATTGAAAATTTGTTCATAAACGCTTAGCACAGAAAGGGCCCCGTTTATGTTATTTTTTCAAAACTTTTGCCAATTTTTTCTAATTTTAGCAATAATACTTCTTTTTTTCTTCTTAATTTTAACCTATAGCTCTTAAAATGTACTAAACAAATCTAAAAATCACAAAAAACCCCTCATATATCTATTTTTTTTTTTTTTAAAGTTGTCTCAAGTAGTCGGATACCTTTAAAACGCAAACATCAAGTTTTTTTTTCATTATTTTGGTTTTTCAAAATCCAATTTTGAGTCAAAATGCAATCAAATGAAGTTTGTTCGTTCGGAATTGTGATAGCTTACATACGATATATACGTAACCTACACTTTCTCTCTTATTGCTGTGGTTCAACTTTTAATTTCACCATAAAATGTATAAATAGGTAGGAATTCGCATTAAATTGAAACATGCAACCGTATTTTCACATATAAGTTTCCATTATTTAGGAAAAAGAGGTCCAGAAGTCAGCCACACACACGTTATTTTATTCAAATTTTAAGCCATTACTTTAGCACAGGGACCAACCTTTTTGGGAAGAGTGCCACTATTTGACAGAAAATAATTAAACTTGCTACTTCCAACGTTTCTAACAAACAAATGTGGAAAAGATAAAAAATGTTACTCATAAGCTTATTATGGGATGTTTAAGCAAATAGTAGCACACTTTTTATTGCAAGTAATTTTACAAAGTAAGTATTTTTTAAATAGTATGGAGCTACAAACTTAAGTTTTTATTTTAATAAATTTCTTACAAATTAAAGTCATTCAGGTTAGTTATATAAAATAAATATTAGTAACTGTATGGAATCCTTTAATTCAAAATAATTATTAAACGCCCAGTACTTACTTAATGTGGCTTTTGAATAACAACTTTTTTACCAAGTCATCTGCGTGAGTGAGTAAATATTAACGTCGCACTGTTCAGCTACACTAGGGCTTTGGGCGACGGACCTCGTAATTTTGAACATGGTTAAGTGACAAGAACGGCACTTGAGCTGGCACCCCTCTCTTAATTACCACACCACACAAACGGTAGGACGTTTGAGCTCTCAGATTTAACGTTCATAGTTCCCCTACACGGCGGGTCCTTAGTGGTACTGGGCTCGAACTCATGACATGCCTGCCATGATTCGATACCTTGACTACTTGGCTATCGCGGCCACACCAGTTCATCCGCACTAATGTCCATTAATTAAGGATAATGCAAGTTCAAGCAAAAAAAGAGTCAGAAGCAAAATAAATGTGACTTATTTGTAAAGCCTTTTTATTAAATAAAATGTAAAGAGCAAAATAAAAAAATGCTGTATATTTGATATCATGAATAAAAATTACGATTTTTGCTCTCTGGAGCAAATTACGAAACAAAAACTCTATTACATGTTTGATGTGATGGTTAATACGTAGAAAGCCTCCCAGACGACGCAATAAAGACCGTACGCCTAGGCATGCTGAATATCAAATTATCGATCTAATCTTGGGGAGTATAAAAAAATTTATTAATTTTTGGAAATATTTAATATTTCTCTGCAAGTCTTCGCATACTACTGCGATAACTTCATTATGTCACATTGTGGCACGCGTACTGCGGGTTTACCACCCCTGTTCTAGCTCGATAGTATTATAAATAAACACAAAAACGTATTCATATGTTATTGAATGATGTTTATATTTGGAGAAAATAAGTAAACAATTTTATAACGATTGAAAGATAAAGAAGAAGAAGCTGATTGAAGTGTAGAAAAGATATTCTTCTTCAACTGGACAAATTCTTAAAATTAAGAGAAATGTCTTACCTTATTGAAATATTCTTGTTGTATAACACATTGACTTTTGACTACTAGTAAATGGTAGTTAGCGTTATTGTCTAGAATGCTAATTATGAATTATATCGTAGAGAGAGAGAGAGCGGTAGCCGAGTGGTCTAGGCATCGGGTTATGGCTAGCGTGTCATGAGTTCGATCCCAGTACCACTAAAGACCCGCCGTGTAGGGGAGCGAAGCACGTTAAATCTGTCGAGAGCGCAAACGTCCTCCCGTTGGTGTGGTGTGGTAGTTAGGAGAGGGGGTTGCCAGCTCAGGTGTCTTCCGCGTCACTTGACCATGGTTCAAAATTACGTGGTCCATCGCCAAAATCCCACGTGTAGCTTAACAATGCGACGTTAATATTCACTCACTCACTTTGCCATATTTTTGTACAGCTACAGCGAATTTCGTAATATATGCATGAGTGGTATAACCATGATTTTTTTATAATATTTATACATTTTACAAAATTTGTAAATTGTGGCATTTACACCAGATTTGATTTTGATTTTTTCTTTTTTTATGGCGCAAGGACCAATTTAGATCATAATGCGCCGCATTTACACCAGAATCCATAAAAGTATCGTGGAGCATTTGAAGCCGAGTGGTCGTTGTCGATTCACGGGTTCGTTTCCCAGTGTCACTGAAAGCCCGCCATGTAGATGATTGGTCATAGTAGCGATCTCATATATATAATAGCCGGTCTTGTTTCGGTTAAATCTTGGGTTCGAGTACCGGAGACTAAAGACACGAAGCGTAGAGGAACTGATACACGCTAATTCTGCTGTAGGTGAAATTCCTCATAATAGGCTTCGGCATTCAGGGAAGTGGGGTACCAGATGTGTTATTCTCGTCACTTGACCAAGGTTCCAAATTATGAGGTTCGTTTCCAATATCCCTCATTTTGGTTCAAAGTGCAATAGACATTAAAATCAAAATTAATTCGTAGGGTTTGAAAGTCGTCAAGTTTAGGAAACATCTATAAGAAAATAACTCCTCAATCAGCAGTTCTTATGCATTTGTTATATTATTCTATTTTCTATTTGAAAACCTTTTTTATTTTATTTTCCGAATTTATATGTGACGTAAAATGTGAAAAATTCCAATTCCGTAAAATTTGGTTCATAATTTTTTTTTATGATACAGTTGTCAAAATTTTTCATTAGAATGTTTATACATGTGAAATGAATATATGCGAAAAATTTCAAATTTTTTAAAGTAGTTCCTTACAAAATATTCAACTTTGTACAAAATTACATATTTGAGAAATTTTTGAAGGACAAACTAAACTGATTTTTGTGCGACGTATACAAAAAAAAAAAAAAAAATATACTTAAAATACTTCTAATTTAGCTAGAGCAAAAAATTAGGTTGCATCAAAGGCCAAATGGGTGTTATATTTTCTCCCAATAAATATTGAAAAAATCCATTGTGACTAACTTTTATGTAGTGACATTTTAAATCTGTTCCAATTATTTTAAACAATTTTCTTCTTAATAATGAATTTTATAACATTAAGTTAAATAATTTTTTATGTGTTTTAAAGTATATACATTAATGTTTTTCTTTCTTTCTTAGAACTGAGAGAGTTTTCAAAGTTGTCTACATTAATTTAACATACAGCTCTTTTTAAGAGCAATTTTTGAAATTATTTTTTTAAAAAAATCGAAGTGAAACAAATTGATTTTTTTTATTTTTATTTATAACAACATGGAACTTTAATGTATCAAGCAAAATTTTAAGAAACTCTCATTTTAATAAACACTATACAATTAATATTGTTAAACGTAAATGTATGCACTATGAGTTGACATTTATTGATCAATTACATAAACTCACAATTAATAGTAAGCTAATTATTGCTATTATTAGGTTTTTATATCTGACAATACTTTAAATAAATAAATGATTAGATTTTATGCACATGAATTCATAGAAATGTAATAATATACACTGGTGTCCAAAAGTAAAGCATAAATCGTAAAATGCGAAAAACATGGAGTAAATATTCGTAAAATTATTCCAAATTTCTTGCGGATATTAAATGGGTGAAGAAGAAACATTGAGTTTATGCAAAACTTTTCAGTCGACTACGTCCTACGCGAAAAACCGGCGCATGTCGGAACACGGAGAAACTGATTCACGCAGCATAGGGAGTTCAGACAAGTTTCGTGCAACTGCTGTGCGAAGGAACGTTGTTATCAAAGAAGGTGAATGATGGCACACACACACAAAGACGCCTATTGGACATGTTTACGAAAGGAAGAATCGTTGGAATGCTGGAATCCTCACGATCACAAACCGAAGTGTCTCGAATTCTGAATGTGGACCAGTCTGTGATCCCAAGACTGTGGCAGAAATTTCAAAGAACGGGAGATGTTACACGACAACCAGTATCAGGTCGACCAAGTGTCACAACCTCTCGCCCAGACCGATATCTGGTAATAAGTACACGACGTCAGAGGGGCAGTACTACCAGAGCACTGGTTTCAGCGCTCACAGTCGCCACAGGCATACAAATTTCGAGACAAAATGTTTACAGGAGACTCAATCATGCTGGCCTGTATGCCAGAAGACCAGCAGTTTGCATTCCCCTCACGTCTGCGCATAAACGCGCTTGTTTGAACTGGAGTTTGAAATATCAATATTGGAGTGTAGGAGAGTGGGCCAATGTGATGTTCAGTGACGAGTCCCGGTTTAGTCTGAGTAGTGAATCTCGGCGAGTAACGATATGGAGAGAACGTGGAACACGTTTTGAACTAAGAAACATAACGGAAAGACATCATTTTCCATCAAGGGGAGCAATGGTATGGGCAGGCATCATGATGGACGGCCGCATAGACCTCCATTTCTTTGGCACGAAGTGTGTGACTGCTCAAAGATACAGAGACGAAGTTCTTGAGCCTTATGTTTGCTTCTTTCGAGGTGCTGTCGGTCCTGACTTCATATTCATGGATGATAATGTGCCATATCACCAAGCGGTGCTGATTGATGACTTCCTTCAAACGGAAAAAGCGCATGTCGGGGCCTGCGAACTCCCCTGATTTAAATCCTATCGAGCATGTATGGGATATCCTCGTGAGACAAATTGCAGCCCTTTCGCACCCACCAAGCTCCGTTACAGAACTGAAGAGCTCCATGAAGCTTGGAACCGTTTGAGCCCGCAACTCATTCATCATCTCGTAGCAAGTGTGTTAAATCGCTGTGCAGTGTGCCTGGAGGTCAGAGGTGACCACACGCCTTATTAAACTGCTGCATCAGTATTTTATTTAATGTTTTCTTTCATTTTTTCTTTAAAGTGTGAATCCTTGCTATGCTCAGTTTTCTTTCAAACTGCTACTTTGGATAGTCAAGTTAATTATTATTATTTTTTTGATTTGCTTCCTTATTTTATAACCATTTTACACTCGTATATCACGTTTTGCGCCATTCTGATTTACAGTTTCTTCTTTATTCGCATAATTATCAATTATGCTTAACTTTTGGACACCAGTGTATATCGATAAAAAATTAGAAATGTTGGAATCTTTTTAAGTTGGAAAAAAATACAATACTTATAAAAAAATCTTATCACAAAACTAATAGACGACGATTTTTTTTCATTTAAAGTAATTCTTATTTTTAAAATTATATTGTTCCCGCAAATAGACCTTCCATTTAAAGTCAATAATTAATGCTCCTGATCTTTATTCTAAGTTAAGTTTTCAGATATAATCAAGACTGTTCAATTTTCAATATTGCTTACCAATTGAAGATGAATTTTATAATAAATTATCACATTACTTAGGACCTATTCCTTATATTATTACTATAAAATTTTTTATTTATTTTAAAAATTGTTAAAAGCTATTACAAGTGCAATAATTTGAGTTTCATGGAACATTTCTTTCAGTTGTAAATGTATAATGCGTTGTCATAGTTTAAATATATTACCTAAAATTGCAATAAATTTCAATTCATAAAAATTATGAGTCTTCAAATAGTTCTCGCACAAAAATATTTTAATTTCAAAACTGTTTTGAATGTTACAAGTTGATGCTAATCTTTTTGTAGCTTTTTAAGTCACTAAGCAAAAGGAAAGCCGCCCATCCGGTATAGTGGTTAGCGACGCTGACTGCGGAGCCGTAGGGCCTGGGTTCGAATCCCGGAGAAGGTATGGATGTTCGTGTTGTAATCCTCCTTTCCTTTGTGATTTGTTTCCTGCTTTCTTCTATGTAAGCCCCCATGTGATACTTTGTGGTGCACGAGGTTATAAATATTCTCAATAAAAAAAAAGTAAAGGGAAGTTTTTAAATTAGTCAGAAAATGAAGAATAATGCAAAGGGTAAATATTGAAGATGAGCGGAATTCGATATCAGTCTATTTGGTAATATTTACATTTACTGAAAGTAATAAGAAACTGTAAATTGAAATTATATTAAAAAGAATCAAAACAACACGAGTCTGACGAAAAGTGGTTGCATAAGAATACATGTGATATTATATTAACCAATAATATTAGGTAAAAAGACATAAAGGGATTAAAAATGGCATATAGAGCGAGCTTTAACTGCCATCGGATTCAAGTATAAAAAAAGGGCAAACGCGGAAGTAAACGTTAAACTTAATAGTTTTTCCCCCCTTAGAATCGTTTTTTTAATGAAATATAACTCTTACGAAGTTTACAGACCACTGACTCCCACCCATCTCCATCTCCCAGACAACATATTAATGTAAGTACAATCTTATGGAAACTTTCAAATGATAGCTTATAAAATTTCATGTTCGAAACTCAATTAATTTAGATGTGTGAGTCATATATATATACCATCTTTTTGCAAAATATGTTAATTTTTTGAAAAAGAAAGTTTCATAACAATTAGAAAAAAATTGAAGCTGAACCGAGAAGAAACTAATTTTATTTGTTACTATAAAATAAGAAATTGATCATTTTTATTGTATATTCAGATATTTTTTAATCTAATGTCGTTTCCTTTTCTTTTGTTTGTTGTTTTTGTTGTGAAGGTATATACTTTGTTTTATGTTGCAAAGTTGCATATTCTGTTATATAATTTACTATAATTCATAGTATTCATTTAATTTGTACTGCCAATTTTTAAACAGGATTTAAGTTTGCTGCTGACTATTTTTATCGTATATTCAGATAATTTTAAAACATACCATTGCGTATTTTACTTATTATTTTTATTTGAAGGTATATATTTTGTTATATTTGTAAAGATATAAATTATGTTATATATTTTACTATAACTCCTAGTATTAGTTTGATTCAAACTGACATTTTTAACACCCTTTTATAAGTTTCATTGTATGTAACGGAATCTTTGAACTCAATTTTTACCCACTTTAAAAGGTCACATGAATTCAAAATTTTGCTCACTTGTTCAGGACCGATGACAATACAATAATTTAATAATTTTATTTCATTGTTTTGATCAGGATCCTCAGAATTAATGATCTCTAATTTTCAGATCCCATCCCGCATCTTTCGACTATTTCCGATCCCATTTCCAGATTTGGTGACTAAAAAAGATTAAGTTACAACTTAGTTTGATTAACTATAAAAGGTGTTTTTTAATTTTTTAAACTATAATTTATTTATACATGACTTTACGTGTTGCTGCTATTCAAAACTGGATGTGCTTGCATTCAAATTGTTTCTTGATTTCTTTCTTACTTAAGTCCTTAAATCAATTATTTATAGACAACAAACAGTAATTTTAAGATATTTTTATAGTTTTTGATATGGTAAACAATTTATAATACTTACAGCACAATTAATTAAAATATTTACTGATTTCTAGTAACGCAGTTGGGTTTTTTAATCTGTCAAGCAATTATTTAGCTCGAAAAAGTTTGAATGGCTTTCTTTTTCGTAAACACCATTTTTCAAAGTATCGCTATAGACCAAGTAAACATGACGAGCTGTTTGAAAAATTGGGTGAAATATTAAAACTTTTTTTATTTGCGACAAGTCGCCGGAACTAATGTTTTAAGCATACTCTATAATAACAAATTCAAAAAGGGAGGATTAAGGGCACTTTTCGAGTTACTCAGGTGTTAAATTTTAATAAAGAGAATAGCTTTCCATTAAAATTTGGACAAAATCCAAACAAAACAAATTTTCAGCATCCATCTAAAAAAGTAATCTCTGCCTCAAAAAAAAAAAGGAAAATTAATTTGTTGCTAAGATATTAATTATCACTTTATTATACAACAACTATAATACCTTTGTAAATATTTAAGTATGGAACATGAAAAAATGTCAAGTTCAATGCATTGAATGTTATTTGTATAGGTTCTTAAAGGATTGGTGGTTTTAGAGTTGATTGTTTCCATTTATTTCGGAGATAGATGCAATAATAAATTTGCTGAAAATGTTTTAGTGAAGCACAAATTAAAAACATATAAATTCCTTATATTTATATTACAGTAGAACGTTGTTTATCCGAACGTTTATTATCCGGAGTGTCAAAAATCCGGTCCAGGTTTTTTTTTTTTTTTTTTGTCAACGACATGTACTGTATTCAATACGTTGTCGAACAGTGCAGTGCTCAACAGTTGTTTCGCGTGAGACCAAAAGTGACGGGAAAACCCAAGGTGAGGGATACGTATTTGGAGAATTTCAGTTGTGTGATTTGGTAAATTTCTGTGGCCAGACTTGGAAGGCGAAAAAGTCCTTCAATGACGACCACAGAGAGGAGATCACCGACTTTGTCCAATCGATTCCAGGATTTCAAGAATGCGAGGAAAATAATGTGGCAACCTGGATGGCATGCGCTGCAGAAGACTGTGGATTTCAAATGCTAAATCATGACGAGATTGTAACTTTCGTGTAAGAAGAATCCGACCCTGTCGACGATGAAACGGATGAAGACGAGGACAACAACAACAACAACGAAAGCAGCAAGGGTCCATCAAATGCTGACGCGTTTTTTCTTTAGAGACAGCTATGGAGTGGTACGAACAACAATCAGAGTAATGTTCTACTCAACTACTGCTGCTCAAGAAAATCAGAGACCTTGCAGCAAAAAAACGAAGGTGTACAATGGTACAGCGGAAAATAAGTGATTATAAAGGTAAAATTGTGTGACATTTTACTCCTATTTTGCTTATTCTTCAAGCACGTTTTCTGCATATGATAATTTTCAATATTAGTATAGTGTCCGGTTTTATATATAACATGGATCGCATTCTGTTTTCGGTTATCCGAACAATCGCGTGTCCGAACGGTGTTCGGTCCCAATTGATTCGGATAAACGACATTCTACTGTATATACACTGCGTGGTGTGTCGTTTGAGAAAAATAATGGTTGCATGCTATTTATTAATTTAACTGATTGGTCTATTTACATCACATCTATTAGTTACAGTATATACATTGAAGTTATTAAAAAGTTGGTTAGCTCATTATAGTCCAAATTCTGTTGTTTGTGAGAGAGGAGATACATCTGTTTTCTTCGAAGGTTTCCAAATGACTTTTCTCTATGCCCTCTCTACGGTCTTAGGATGGTGGTGGTCAGCCTCTTTTTCCTCGGTTACATCGGGCTCGTGGGGGGAGTAGGCTGTTCTCATGGTGCTAGAGGTTGCCGGGACGATGACCAAAGACAAGACCTCGCAATATTTTAAGGTTGCACGTGTGCATTGGAATGCGGTTATCTTATCTACACAAAGAAGCCTAATTTTCAGCTGTATGACGGGAAAACGTTGCAGTGGTCAAAAAATGCCAAGCCCATGGTTGACAAAAAATAAGTATGAGAAATCAACTTTTAAAGAGTGAATAAGTTTGATGCATCCTCTAATCTATTAAAGTATCCTATTCAGATGTGAAGAAATCTCTCAATTTAAAAATCATGCAATTGAGTAAAGAAAAGAAAAGAAATGTACTGTTTTTAATATTATTCATTGAGTACATTTCATTCAGTCCAAGCATCGAGCCAAATTGATTATTATTTCCTCCTCCTTTATATAAAATCAGAAATTCCGAGCACTTTTGAAAAGAAATGTAGCTAAATATCCATCATCCCAAGAACATCGAATGTAAAAAATTGCAAGTAAATAATTATTTCTAAAATTTCATCTAAATTTAACCCAAATGGCAAGTATTGAAGAGAATATTTAAGGGAAAAAATTTTTTTATAAACTTCCTCAATACATTGATTAAAAGTTTATATTTTTTTGCACATGGTATATAATAGATGAGGATTATGTGATACTTAACGTATAGAAATAATTTTAACTTAATGTTTTATCACTTAAATGAAATAATATATCTGTCTGATAAAACGTATCTGACATATCCAAATAATTATTGACTCTATTTCTAATCATTACAGTTCAATTTAAAGAAAGAGAGCTTGCAAGATTTTGAAATAAACAATCATTCTTTATACAAATTTTATAAAAAAAAATATGTCTAGAAAAAATAAAAATAAGATGGCAAAGAGGTTTATTTCTTTATTTTGTATTCACCGTAGAAAACTTGACACGGCATGAGTGGTAACACTGTACAAGCATACAAGGAGAAAAACACACAAAATTAGAAGAAGAAATACAACAACAAAAAATATTAATAAAAGGAAATAATATAAATAAAATTCAGTCAGCCTGGAGGACCTGTGTGAATCTTTAGTGCCCATGACTGAATCACTTCTGCAGAATTATTGATTAAGTAAACTTTAACACATACACCTAGTTCGTGCTGCCATCTTACGTAGCATTCTAGAACTGTAACTGAAAAGGAAAATAATTCATGATACAAAGTGTATGAAGACTCTGAAAGTTGATTATATATATATATATTTAATTATTTACGAAAGGAAATAAAACGAAACATTTTAAGTCAAAAATACCAGTTATTTCATTACATGGTCCATTTTTTAAAAAAATAAATGTAATATAAATATTTTAAACTTTGAGGAATACTGAAACATCGAACTATATTTAGGCATAAATGTTAATTTTAGTCAAAGTGTTTAGAAGGAATAGCAAAAAAAACTATTAAAGATACACTGAATATATATAAGTCGAATTGAGAATATTAAAACAAGTATAGCAACAAAAGATCTTCAAACACTAAATTTAAATTACATTACACACTTGAAGAGAATTTAACAGATACATAATACGGATTCAAAACATGAAAAAAATAGTACAACTTGAACACACATGAAAAATAATTTATTCAAAACAAAAACCAATTCTTTTTTTTATTACATTTCCATTTTCCCAATTTATAAGGGAAGAAAATACTTAAGTTATGCATTGATATTTGCATAGGGCACATATTTCTCTTGAAAATAATTGAATGATTGATTACAACAAATGCGTAATTTATTTCCCTTTTTCATTTAAATCTGAGATTTAAACGAACCTTGATCTATTTAGAGTAAAATTATATAAATTGGTCACATTTATATGTGATATTTTTTAGAATATAATTTTTTCTTTAATATATATATATTCTTATATGAGAATTAAAAATCTAAAATTAAATTTCACATTAAAATGCTATATTTTAATTACAAACAAATCATGAACTGATAAAAAAAATCAGAATTTTAATTTTTTATTAGCTTATTGTTTGTAATAAAAGAACAATTATAAGAATTTTGAGTATGTAATTAAGAAATCAGTAATAATTATAATAAGATATATAATGCAATTATCGGATTCCAAATTTAACTGTCTTGAGAAAATTTCACTAAAACGTTTTGACCCAAAGATAAAGAAAAAATGGTATATTTTTCTTCCTAAATTTATTCTTTTAAAGAAATTTATTTAAGTTTTGGTGCAAATAAAATTTTTACTGCGTATTTCACGTATATATAATGAGAAAAAAGATTGTTATTTGTTCTACATAATTAAATAAATCTTTAACACCATTCTAATGAGTATATTTATGACGGGTACCTTCTTTTCATTCCAATTTTAGTGTATACATATGCCACTTTGGGGGGGGGGGGCAGCAGAGTCAAAGTATTTTTTTGCAACAACCTACAACCATTGTCTGTGTGGCATCATTTTTTATTTATGTGACTCAAAATTTATGCTGCATCTATTGATAGTTTATGGAATGTAACTATTATATAAGTGTAATTTTCATTTTTCTTATGCAAAAATAAATTAAAACATGCACCCACTTCAAATATAAAATGTATTTGCTGATATGTTTGAAAAGTGAATTCTTACGTTTCCCTGAAATTTCTTTCAATGATTTTTTCGAACTATGCTTTTTAAAATATGTTGTTTAATTTCTACGTGACTTAATACGAGAAAAAAAAAATAGCCTAAAAATTTCAGTTTTTATGGCAATTGAACTGAATAGGATCATTTGTGAAGTTTTGCATTAATTTCTTTCAGAATAAAAAGTAAAATAGGATGATCACGGTAGCGACTATGGTGTGGACTAAACATTAAAGCTAGATATTCCCACATCTCGCCCTACGTGAACTCGAGGACCGGAACTGTTTCTTTCGAGTGGTAGGTTTGAGTCCCTGTACCACTAAGAACCTGCCATGTAGATTGGCTGATGTACGTATAAAATTTGTGGAAGTTCGAAGTTCTCATTCTGGTGAGATGTGGAAATTTGCTATTATTGCTTTTATGTGATTATTTTGTAATAATCTTTCAAAGAAAAAAAAAATGATATTTAATGTAATTGCAGATAAAAAAGTGAATTTCATAAAAATGTTTCTTTTGATTTTGAATGTCTGAATAAAGTTATTGATTCTATTTTCCACAAAAACAATTTTTCTAGTAATTTGTAAAATATTGCTAGAATTTAAAAAAAAAACCGTGTACTACTTAATTTGAAAAGTGTTCAAGTTCCACAAATTTTTGATAGCCAAAACAATAACAGTTTGGCGGCTGGAAAAAGTAACTTCAAGAAAAAAAATAATGTTCAATACCATTTTAAATATTTTGTCAAACAAAGATTTTAGAGGAAAATATATCTTTTTATTTTTTAAATCTTACCGCTTATCTTAATTGATAGTTTTTGTAATTCAAGTTTTTTTTTCTTTGTTGTTTTTTCATGACCAACTAATGTTGAGATTATTTGTAAGTTTTTTAAACGAAATTTCTTTAAAAGTGCTTGTAAGAATACGCATATACACACGTATTTGTACTTTACAAAACAAAACAAACAAAAAATAAAACAAAATGATCAACCACATTTTGCATTTTTAGTCTTTTTCGAAATCTTGCATAGTGTCGCCATCTACCGTTAATAGACGAAATTTACAACTATATTGATTATGCATGTCTAAGATGGAATGATTCATTTTTAAAGAGTGATAAGGATTAAGTGACTGATGTAAATATTTTCCGCTTTACAGGATGGAAGGTATTTCATACTCCTCTTTAAAAATTACAATTGAATAAATGCTTATCCATTTTTATAATAACCTTTACTCCGTATTAACGGCAGTGGCGTAACGTAAGCCCCCGCATTATGGGAGGGGGGGGGCAAAGCTTGACTGAAGCTAACTATATAACTTTGCCTGGGGGCCCAAAATCTGAGTTTGCAGGGCGGGGGGTCTCTAATATTCTCCCTCACGCCACTGATTAACGGCTTTCTGACTGAAAGAAAGATGTCTTGTACAAATTTAACATACGTTTTACAGTTTTCTTGTTGACTAAATAATAAATTTGAAATTATACATACATATTTTTGTTCTTTTTTCATTTTTCATTTTAATCACAAAACAAGCTGTATATGAGTATTATTATTTAAGGGGGAGGAGGGTATTTTTATTCAATTAGAACTTAAATATAAAAACATTTTCTGGAAACGTATAGGTAAAAAACATTTAATATATGATAACATTCCTTTGTATATATTAGAAATAACTCTTACTATAACCTCTTAAATATAATTAAGAAAAAAATCTTAGAAAACTTAAATTTTGATCTTCTTACAAGCTTTGAAATAATTTTAATACAAACATGGGCAAATGGATTAATATCAACAAGCATTTAATTTCATATTCGCTAATCATTTAAGAAAAATTTGCTTCGTGGGTGCAAAACTGGATATACAGCCCCCCTCCCCCCTCCTGCACATGTCATGCCCTCCTCTAGCACTTTTCCTTTTTAAACTACACAACTACCTGAGAAGTATTATTTAAAATAATTAAACTGACGCTGATATAAGTCAAAATTTCATAGAATTAAAACAAACTTATAAATAAATTGCAAATAAAAATTAGTGCTCAAATGGCTTTATATTATTTTTCTAAAATAACTAATTTATGTGGTGGAGATTTGAATGAAATGCAGCATTACATAATTTTAAACCAATTATTTGTTCAACTTTTAACGGAAAAATTCTTGACTGGGACATTTATATACTCTGATACACATTATGTGCATATATTGTTTAATTCAGATCGTTTTACTTTAAGCGTAAGCAATTTAAATAATTAAGTGAGCTCACCAAAAATTTTAATGGATCCAAACCGGAATTAAACTTTAGTCCACGATAAAAATAAGAATTTCTTCAGACAATTAATATAATATTTTTATCGTAATTTTTTATATCGTAAGATGTTAATGGGTCAAAATTTTGAGACCCGTTGACAATAACCCTCGTGTTACCTCGAAGTGTGACTGACGTTAATAAATAATCACCCAACCAATATCAATCTTAGACGTCAATTTAATCATTCTATTTCAGGGGTGGGCATTAAGTCGATCGCGATCGATCGATGGACTACCAAGAAATTTTGGGGTGAACGCCCGAAAATTAGCAGTTAATAATTACATCCCGAGATATTCTAGACTGGCGAACAGTATGCAGACTGTCTTCTAGTACTAACTTTAGATAAAAATGATTTACGGTCGCTGGTCATCATTGGGGGACTGGAACACGAAGCGTTCCTCTGTCCCATACTGATTGTGTAGGGCTCTTGACGTTGAGAGACCTTTATGGAGTCTGTGCATCCTGATTGCTGGGCACGGAGGGAGAAAGTGGGAGTGACGAAGCTGGCTGGTTTCAGCGGTATCGAAAAATCAAATTCCAAAGTTCATGCTAAGCAGACGAGAAACTCGTCTGCTATTGGTCGTCAGGGATCAGTGAGCAAGCACTCTATTCACTGTCCTGGTGTAAAAATGATTTACATATGTTGAATTGTTAAAAAATATATTATTGTTGTTGCTGTTATTATTATGTTTGTGCCATGCGTTTTGCTTTAAAATCGGTTTTAAAAGAGTGGGGTTTTTATCGTAGTTTTTTTAAGAAAGTATTTATTCCGAATCTATTATTAAGTTATATCTATTTCTCGTATCTATATCTATTACTCGAATAAACGAGTAATAAATATTGCAGAACTTGTTTTACCTTACCACACCGCTGCAAAAATCTGCCCAACCCTGTCCGATATAGATGGGGATAAAAGACATAACCTCTACGATGACTGAAACTAACTGGAAAAATTTTGTTTTAATCAAACCATTATTAAGTTTAATTTAAGCTCAAATAATGTGATATAAATTTTGGAAGCAATTTGTTTTTTTAAAGCGTTTTGTATAGAATGAGTTGGGGAACTTGTTAAAGCCATTATTCTTCCCATTTCAATTGTCTAACATTTAATTTACAATCTTATTACCTTAATTACAGTTAAAGTTAAACAATAATTTAAAATATTTCTTATTCTTATATTTTACTATATATATATATATAAATGGATGCTTATATATTCAAATCTAAATAATCATATGAAACTAAGAATCTTTTGTTAGAGATTCTTCTTAAATTTTGAAGAATAATATTTGATCATTATTGTTAGTTTAAAAAGAATATTGTATAAATTAGAAAAGTTAGTTTGAATGTTTGCTTGAATATTTTTATGACTGATGAATATTTCATTGTTATCTAAAAACACGAAATCACAAATGCTTTGTTGATATTGTTAAAGTTTTTTTTAAAATTTTTATTTTGTTATTAAATTTATTTAAACTCATTGAATAATAGAGAAATGAGCTAATTTTTTTTCACACACACACAAAAAATAGAAATGTTTATTTAGCATTTTATATATCCAAACCTATCATCAAACTTTAACAAAGAATGAAGACGATCAATTTTTATTTATCTATTCCAATATATAGCTGTATAATAGTAGAAAACATTTTTGATACCTTATAAAAATGTAATAGTACTGAACAATTGATTAAGCAAATGAATTCTATAAATTGTCATACAATTAAACTTCAGTCAAATTTTTAAAAAAATCTATAAGAGTAATTTGTTTTTTATTAATTTTTTTCGATCACTTTCGTTTTAAAGCTATGTAAAGATTCAAATCTCTCACTCTAGAATGGCGAGGAAGTTTGAATAAGAAAGCGTCAGCTCAGGGGGGGGGGGGTGTTGTCTTCGTCATTTGAATACAGCTTAAATTTTACGTCTCCAGAAGGCCTCGTATTGCTTTAGAACACAATATAAATCAACCATCAATCATTACGAATCAATTAATAACACTTAAGTGTGCGGCTTTACAATTAGCTCATTTAATATAGCGCCTTTCTAGGAAGTACACGTAATTGGCTCACATAATGCATTCAAATGTTTCATCATTTATCAGGTTATCTTAAATTGTCACTAGATAATAATATATTTTTTAGGACCAAGTGCAAAGTTCGGAGAGAGGGTTAAGAAAAGATGTATTATTTTTTAACAAATTGATGGCATTTTTGTAATACCATAAATTCTTCGAGGTATCTTGACTGAAAGAGTAATAGAGTTAAAAGGAAGATTCGCGAGCTCTGCTCCCGCTTATTCTAAGATCATCATATAGAGAGATCCATAATCGTTCAATATGTATCAAATCAAAATCTTCACTTTGGTGTGGTGTGTAAACAAAAGAATGTGATGCAAACTAGGAGTCTACATTATTGGATCATGATTCCTCAGAAATAAGTTTCGTATTGCGTTTATCGTTTCGTAAATGATGATTCAATTAGTTGTAAATTTTTTCTTAGCATTTAAAAGAAAGATAATAAATATTTTTTTAAATATATACAATATTATTTATGTATTCAACGCCTGTGCTTGGCTTCTTGACGATTTGACGCCGAGCCTCTCAGTACCAGCTGACTAATTCATCAATTGGGTATTCTTCGAGTCTAGTGCATTGGAACAGGTGGCCGCCATCCATCTTGGCATGGCCGCAGAGCCGGCTGACCTCGACAGCAGTCAGGCCTAGCCACAGTGGATGTATACTCCCAAAAAGTCATGTCCAGTGGTTAGGCGAAAACGGATAACACTTTCCGCTCTCTCTAGGTGCCTTGGGATAGGACCTACAGTGGCCAGGGTTTCCCATGGCTTTAGAAGGCTCTTTGTTTCTTGGGTATAGGCTAGAGGTTCCCAAACTTTTTTGTCTCGTAGACACCCCCTTGCCAAGTTTTCCGGTTTGGGGTAGACCCCTAAATACCTAATAAGGAATTTTTGCAAATTTATCAACTTAATTGCCTTTTTGACAGCTGGTATAGAGCTGACTTATATTTTAAAATACTTAAATTTGTCACTGTAGTGAAGTATAGTGTTTAAAACCTGAGGCACTTATGTTAATTAATTTAATTAAAATTTAATTAATACTTTAACTGTTACAAAAAGTAACTGAGCAACAAGCAAATGGGAGAGATGAATTTGGTGTTTCTGAAATTGCTGATATCCGTTTCTAAATTTTACTTTAAGATCTTCTTAGTGCCTATTTCGATCAGTTCCTCTTGTAATATAACATTTGTTTTTCTTTCAATGTGACCTTATTAATTAATTGCCTATATATACTGTAATATTACCATATATAGTCAAAGCATTCTCAAATCTAGTTTTAAAAGCTGAATAAAGGGCAGTTAAATGTTGAACGTAGGTTAAAACATCCTTTTCCTAGCAAATTGTGTGTGATAAATTGAGAAACTAGGAAAATTCGGGACGACCAATATTATACTCCTTAGCTTAATTAAGGCAATAAATGCCGAAATGGTGGTCCCTGTAACTGAAAATTAACTTCATTAAATTTGATAAATATGTTAAACAGGTAAATCTGGTTTCCACTTGATTACATTTTCGTTTAAAATTAAAATGATGACCCGGTTAAATGAGAACCACTTTCGTAGACCCGCATTTACAACTCATGGACCGCCAAATTATTTTTTTTCTGACGTGGACACCCTGCATGCTATCATAGACCCCTGGGGGTCTATATAGACCACTTTGGGAATCACTGGTATAGGCAGTACATTTGCCAATGTATTGGATGCAATGCTCTTTACTATTCTGACTTCCGGTTGTGACCATTCGGCTCCGTGCTTGGCTTTTTGGTCGGCTCTTTCATTACCGGGGATTCAAATATGTCTTGAAGCCTTTTATAAGGCCACAGTCCAGTCATATGAAATGAGCTCCGCAAATTTAAATCGACACTGAATTGTGTTAAAGCAGTGATATGGTGTGTTACTGCTTAAGGCTGCAATTGCAGCTTGGGATTCAATGAATACAAATGAATTAGTACAAAAAATTTTGTGTATAAACAAGTATCCGGATTGTAATCAAATATAATACGAGTATATATGCCCATTAGATCCCATCTAACAAATGGGATTAGCTGGCAAGCCGATTAAGACCCCCCAGTGAAAATAATACTAGCATCTTAATAACGAATACTAAACATTTCTCTGGGTTCGTCTAAATTCATGCATTTAAAAATAAAATCTCGTGAACAGATTTTTTAAAAAATTGTCAGCCATTAGTCATAATTAAATAAAAACATATATTCAAGGAGCGAAAACATATTTATTAACTTGAAGTAAGTTTTCTCGCATTTTTTAGACTTCTTTTAACTATTCTTGGATTAATTATTTCGAAAATTATATAGTTAAAACTTAGGAATTTTAAAATATAATGTAAAAGCAAGAATAATCCGATTTCTTTGGAGTAGAAAACATTATTTAATTAACAAGGATTTTTTAGAGAATTACAAAGAATAAAATGAATTTTAATGTATATATATATGGGTAAAAAGTACGTAAAAAGGTAATACTACTACTACTATAAAAGTATATTATTTATAAAAGTACTATTTTTTCTGTTATCTTCTTTATCAAGTTTTGAATAAAAGCTCTTGTTCCAAAAGTAATTAAAATTCTCATTAATATTAAAGTTTTTATCTTTCAAATGAACCGAAAACAAAAGAACTTTTATAAATTTTTTTTTTTTTTTTTTGATAAAAGAAAAATTTGAAGATATCACTTAATGCAAAATATCTATAATATTATAGTTTTCTCGTTTAAGTTTTTTTTAAAGTTAACAAAATGAATTTTTTAACATGTTTAATATTTTTTCGCTTTTTTTTGGTATATTTTTACGTAATATAATTTTATAACATATTAAATAAAACTTTACATGACATTTTAAAAATAATTATTTAAATTCAAATTTTATGCATGCCTTTTCAAAATAAGTTTCTTGCGAAGCATTAACTTAAATGATAAAATAAAATTTTTATCATCAAATTTTAATCAATTTAATCTTCGAATTGGGTGAAAAATAATAACAAGCAGTTTATTATGTGTTCTTTTAGGGTTAATATTCGTAAAACTTGGACGTAGAAATCGAATGTTATTATCGCTTTCTTGTGACCCACGCTTCGTTTGTCCAGTAGATGGTATAGAGTCCTCGTGCCACAATAGACCCATCAGGAAGAGGGGTGATGCGCGTTAAAACTGTATAGCAGGGGTGGTCAACCTTTTTGCGGAAAAGTGCCCCTATCTGATAGAAAAAAGTTATACGTGCCACTTCAAACTTTTCGAACAAACAAAAGAATATGAAAAAATGTTTTTTATAGATTTATTATGGAATTTTTACTCAAATAGTACACTTTTTTTATGAGAATCTAAGTAGTGGAAATTAAAAATAATATAAGTAAGGCAAAAGTACAAACTTATGCTTTATTGTTAATAATAGACACAGGTTCACAGGTAGGTTGGATATAAAATAAAAATGAGTAACTTAAATCATATTTAACACAAAATAATTATTAGTAAGTCAGTATTTGCTTAAAGTGGCCTTTAAAAATTTGCATTTTTTTCTTTTCCTTTTTTTTTTTTTTTACTGAAGTCATCTACATTAGAATTATTTCTTGAAAATGTTAACAAAGTTAGATTGTTTTTAGTTTCATATTGGTTAATTTTGATTGATATTTTGGTTTTATATGTTCATAATAGAGAAAACATGTGTTCACAAATATATGTAGATCCAAACCTATAGCAATATCAGACAGCCAAATCGTGTAAATTTGGAAATTTGCTTATGGGTACAAGTTTCAAAAAATTTAATATAATCAGATCACTTGCTGTTGAAACATGTTTCTTACATTTGCTTTTCACTGTAGTATGTGATGTAGGTCAATACGTTCAATGTGGGGTGGATATCAATATAACTTCTTACAGAGAAACTGAAAAAGAATTTGTGAAAAGATGAGCATTTTTTTTCATTTTTAAAATCATCAAGCAAAATATTATTTTTACGTGTAATCTTAAATTCAATTTTTCTTAAATGTCCCATAATATCGGTATGAAAAGCTAAATCCCATAGCCAATCTTCATTCGTGAATAGCAAGAACTCACTGTGAGCAATTCGTTGTTTTCTTCGAGATATTTTCAGACACGTTTCCTCAAATTTTAAAATCTCGCGAGTACACATCTTTTGAAAGTTAATGCATTGACAATGAAGTGTTTTCTGAATATAATAACTTTTTATTGTAATTTAATAAGTTTATTTAATATAAATTTTGATGTCTTTGTAGGTTAATAAGTCGGTCTGTGGTAGATCAATAAAAAGTTGCCGTATTTCAATAAAATTGTTAAAAAATTGTTATTACCTTTTCAAGTTTTTTAATTTTTCAATAAGTCTTTGAGTGCCATTGTTGCAAGTCAACCGTGGCACACTGTGGCACGCGTGCCACTGGTTGGTCACTCCTTCTGTAGAGGGTAAAATTCATCACGTTGTCATGGTGTATAAAATAAGGTCCTTGTCACCAGGAACTTAAGCCAAGGACCAACTGAGCCCAGACCCAAGGACATCGTCTCGGCTTATCCTTACGATCATAATCCTAATTATTTCCATCGTCAAATGCTATACCCGGATACATTCTATGAAAAATGGAGAATTTTGAACTATGTACTAACTGGCAATAGTGGCAAGACTTACACTTTAAGCCATGTCCGACGTCTGTACCTAGACCTATGCTTACTACATTACACCACCATTAACCCTCTCGCTGCGTAGTGCTACGTCTGCTATGTTACTTTGCCCTTGGAAATCACAGGCTGCTCAGCCAGAGGCTTAAAGGTGGCAACCAGTTGAATCAGTTTGTGTGATTTTGAGGAATATATGTTTGTTATGCTGTTTATATTCATTTGCTACGGTTTCATGTTTGTACGAGTATTTGACAAACACATTGTCTAGTAGTCAGTAGTCAAAGGCAGGACCTACTTCTTCAAAGGAGTCCAGGGCCACAAGTAATCTTAAGACAGCACTGCTTGTCATCTGATCTAAATTACGAGATTCGTAGCGAATTGCCTTTCTGCTGTTTCGAAGGTAATGCTAATAAACAACCTGTTTTTGCAGAATATTTGATTTTGAACACCTAATTTTAAGTAATTGAAATTACCCCCCCCCCCCATATCCTTTTTTCAGAAGTATTTTGCAAGTTAGTAATTAGAATTATTTTTTTGTGTCATTCATAGTCGAAACAACATGAATTACAATATGCGATAAAAGTTTCGCTACAAAAACCCTCAACTCTGAGTATGGAACGTTACAAATATAACAAACAACTACAAACGCTTATTTTTACACTGTTTTGTCAGATACATTAAAATTTACCTTTGCTTCAACACATAAAATTTCTCTCATCCTCCCACTAAAATCTTGCTCATTATTCAAAGCAATTTAACCAAAAATAAATATTCAATAGACGTAAGATTCCCATTATTGTGCAACCCTTCTTGTCAGTCGATCTGTTTTTCATGCACACACCGATTTGATTTTTACATTAATGGGATTATATTTCATCCAATCTGAAAATTGCTTTCTTTGAAAGATAAGGTTCAATAGTTATAAACCTATTTTTCCTATAATACTCAAAAACATATTCCACTGACTTCCATATATTTTGACGAAGCATACAGAATTTTTTCGCAAAAAAGTGCACCATTAAAAATTATGCATTCTGATCTTTCTTCTCATATCCCTTGTAGGAGACATTAACATACACTAGTGAGATTTATCTATGATGCAAAATTTAAGGGAGGTTAAAATCTTTCTTTTTGGTGGTGTGTTTTGGATGCCAAATAGTATAATAATAGATATTTTTAGTTAAAATAGAGCATAATTTTAACGAACATTGATTATTTTGCAAAATGTTTACAAATTCACAATGCAATTTTTTCCCCTGATTGAACTAGCAGACATTTCACAAATTCTTCACAAAAAATCCTTATTAAACACATTCTACAGCATATCTGCCATAACATTTCTAAAATTGTGAAACGTTTGCGTGATGAATAGGCTCCTATTTGTCACTAGACAGTTAGTAAATATTCTAATGATTTAGAACTAGGCAAGTCTGGTGACTATCTGTGCCATTAAGACTAGTTTAATGAGGGAGAATGATGAAGGATTTAACTAGTCTCTTTCTAAAAGCTCTATATCAACCGCATCAAACACAGCAATTGGTAGTCTGAAGTTAAATTGTCCATCTTCCTTAATTGGTCTCGGCTGTGTTCTTCAGACAGAGTGAAAGGAGATGTATTTGAAGGGTTTTAAAAATTAGTTATTGTGTCAAAAGTTGAAATAATTTTTATATTCATAGTTTGATGCTATGAATTGGTAAATTTCTACTTGTATTTTTTTTAATCTTGAATAAATTAACACGATTTTAATTTAGTTCTAGAAATTGAAAATAATATAATCTTATATTTCTAAGGCCTGCACATTTTTTAGTGTTTTAACTGAAAGGAAAAATACATCCTGAACACTTTTATATCTACAGAGTGATTCAAAATGAATATTAATACGAATTTTGTATAAAATAATGTAAATAATTTGTATTTGAATGTGCAATGCCTTTATATTGCTCTATGCTATATTTATTTCATGTTAAAATTGTAATATTCACAAGCAACGCAGTACCTTACGTGAAAATGGCGATTCAATGGGAACTTGGCGAAATATTGGCGATAGAGCCAAGTTGGCGACTTTGGCAACCATGTTGGCGAGTTCGGGACCCTCTGGATTCTTCTAGAAATTAGTAAAGAAATCCACTAATTTCACGATCTATGACGCGAGCGCATCTTTCCAGAAGTTTCGGCCCCGGCTATAAATAGAGCGATCCTCGCCTCAACAGTCAGTCTGGTTTTGACTAGCGATTAGTAAACTTACCTTGATCGTAATTAGCTCGGCTGTGCTTGTGAATAAGCTTATATATACGTGTATTTTTAGGTACTGATAATTCTGTCTAAGTGCTGTTGAAGGTGTGAAATCTTTCTGATATTTATTCTGCGAATTTTGTTGTTGAATCCTGTGTTTAAAGGATTGATTTTCGACAATAAATTATCATCGCTGTTAAAGAACTGTCTTTTTGCTTACAACTGATTTTGCATAAAATCCTCGAACCCCAATCTACGTAACAATATAGTGATTGAATTTATCGATAGGAATTACAAGAATGTAGAAGGCAGTTCAACATGTCATTAGTTGTGGTGCTAGTGCAATGAATCAGAAAGCTGCATACGCACGAGTTTAGACCACACAACGGTCAAAACAGTTTATTTCAGATGTATCGAACGTTAAAAATGTTTAAGTGTTACAGCAAACGTTCACCTTGACATACTTGATTCATGAATTACGCCACAGCTTGATACAAAATCCACTGAGGACATATATACGCAAACTGTACCCCGTTCTTAAACCAGCATCTTCCAAAGCGTTGGATTGGCCAAAATGGGGATATATTGACGATATGCTCTGCCTTTGACCATCTTGATTTCCAGACTTGACATCCTGCGATTTCTTTCTATGCTGTTAGGCGAAATACCTTGTTTGTATGCTTCCTCAAATGAAAACAATTCCAGAAAGCAAAATGTACGTTTATAATGCTCTTGCGTTGACAACTCCAGATATGCTTCAAATGAATGGCGGGAAATCGATTACAGATTAGACGTTGTCCAGCAATAAAACATTTATAATGTATGCAAACAAAATTTTGAGATTCGCTTTACATTCAGTATAATTCTTATCAATAAATTATGTTCATTTAAATCATAGGTTTCCAACCTTATTTGAACTAGCACCCCCTTTTCTCTCTAATAAATATTTCGTTATCGCCCCCCTTTCTAGTGAATATTTCGATACCGCCCCCTCCCACTCAAGAGAAAAAACAGTGTACATAATACATGGTGAAAACAAGAGTTAATTTTTAAAAAAATATTCTATTCCTAAAAGAGAATATATTTTTTTAATTTTATTTTTTTCTAAAGTCCCAGTTTTTTTACTTGCAAATCTGAAATATCTATTGCCACAAATATATTTAAGTGTGTAATATTACATATTTTAGTCATAGGTAGGATATTGTTGGAATAGAAACACTACTTAATTTCTTCTTCATTTAAAAGAGAGGAATAAAATATTTTTAGATTACCTGCTATAAAGACAGGCAGGGGTTTTGATGATACGAAGCCATTCATAATAAACTATTGCTTTCAAAATAAATATAAATTGACAGTTTCGGCCTGTAAAGAATCACGTCAATTCCCGGTTAACATATTTAATTATGTTTCTTGGATAATATACGTAATGAAATGCAGTGGACGAAACATGTTTCCTGCAGCTCACAGACAAAGACAACATGTGCACTACAGAAATTAAAATGCACTATATCATTCAATTTAATGTGCGTCTGAATGTAACGTAATCTTTTAAGTTTTTCATCCACTTCCCATACTACCGAAATATGAGAATTTTCGTACATGTGATATAGGAATGATTTAAATACATGCAATAAACATAATAAACAGTATTAAAGTTTACTTTTGTTAGAGTACACAATCAGCTTGTTTTTTTAGTCTTTGCTGGTTTATCTGCCCAAGTCCGTCCGTGCCATTTCAATGCCCCCATGAAAGCCTCAAACGCCCACAAGGGGGCGTTATCGCCCACGTTGAGAATCTATGATTTAAATAGTTGCAACCATTTGTAATCATTGTACTCATTTATTTTGAATCGTCCTGTATTAGAGGGGCACGCACGAGGAGTCCACGGGTCTGGATCCATCCACATCACCCTTGATTTTTTTCGATTTATTATTTTCCTAAGTATATAGTACGTAAAACTTAATTACTACTTATTAGTATTTTATTTATTAATTAATGCTTGTCCAATAATTTATTTTTAACTGTTTTTTGTTCCTAAAAATCGACAAAATGAAAATAATATGTTTGGTGGCGTATTGGGATATGATAAGGGAATGGTGGATTTCTCGAACCCCACCCCCTTCATTCTCTTCCTTGTAAAATTCCTGTGTGTGTCAATTCCCTGTTTTATGTATGGGAATTATACTTAGTGATAAAATAATTAAAATTAGTTCCTTCCAAATAACTGAAAGATAAATTTAAGAAATTACTTTTATGTCTATCTTCCCCTACTAAAGTATCGTATTTAGATTCATATTGCCCTTTCGGATAAGAAGTAATTTAACATTTTAACTCTTTAGCTTCATTATCTTTTAAAAAAATCATATACGATGGAAAGTAAAAAAAAATAAAGGTCCTTTTAGAAGTTTCAGTTCCTAAGTTTGGCAACAGCACTAGTATCCAGCCCTGAATAAGGGGTAGTCGGTAACACTTCTCTACAACGTGTCACTCGTCTTTTCTCGAAGTCATTGGAGTGCAGCGAGCGTTTCAACATGGCAGTTCCATTGTCGATCTGTACCAAGGAGGACAGAAAGCAGTGATTTGTTTTTTAATTGCGGAAAGCACGATACCTTATAAGGAATTCACATTCCTTCTTTCCTGTGACCCAGCTAGAGGTGTGAGGGGAACTAAATGATCAGACGACATGATAAACTTCAATTATTTATTTATCAATATATAAAACTCGAACACAAATAACACTTTAAATAAGATAACTTGATCAGTCAGAGCACGGGGGGGGGGGGACGAGATGCGTGGGGAGAATATATACAGTCATGCAAATCTATCTTTAAGATAACTTTATACAGAGCTTGTTTAATAACATCACTAATAACTTAACTCTCTAACATGAACTTGATTAAGGATCATAGTACCTGAACTCTAGCGGTTTTCTAATCCGCGCGTTTACTTTAACACGGCTCCAACAGTTGAACTAAGCACTTTCTTAAAATTCAGAGTTCTCGCTTCCTATACTGTTTACGTATACGTTTCACTGCCGATTAACCCCACTTCTCATCTATTCACTTCACATCCAATGTATTCTTACTTCACTTCTAAACTATTCTCACTTCATTAACTCTCAAATTCACGAATACAGAATATATATATTTAACTCTTTTTGCATAATCACGCTTTCTGTCTTCGAAGAAAGTTGGTTGAAAAAATTGTTTCCTCAAAAAGAATTCCCCAGAGTTGAAAAGAAGGAACCGTATAGATCCGTCACAACATGGGCTAGATACTAGCCATGTCTTCCATCACTATACCCTCAACATCTCAGCTCTCGCCATACTGTGAAGCATACAACGAATAACCAGCAAGATTCACACCTTCCTCAAACGAAAAGCGAATCACTGTCCTCCTTCCCTTCTGGTTACAGATCGACAATTTAACTGCATCTCTGATGACAAAAGGGAAGACAAGTGCTAAATTGTAAAGTAGTGCTGCCGACTACCCCACATTCAGTGCTGGATACTAGTGCTATTGCCGAGCCTTAGAAAGAGACCTTTGAAAAGTCCCTTTAATTTTCAACTCTCCCTCGTATTCGTCTTTGTTCATATTATTTTTCAACGTAAATTATGACCCACACTTTTCTCATGATCATTAACTGGCGTTTTTCTATCGAGTTGTCGAGAATTTAAATCTTGATATTACTAAAGACTAACTTACATGATGGGTCTTCAGTGACATCAAGTAGGGGTCATCATGCGAATGTAGCCATCATGTAGTTTATTTCATCACGAGCTGTCATGCAGATTGCCAAATCTGTTGAGGTTCAAAGTCCCTACATTGGAGCGGTATGGCCGTTGATGGAAATAGAAGCTAATTTAGGTCTCTTACTTGGCCTTAGATCCAAATTAGGAGATCTGTAACTAATAGATGCTTCAGTGTGGAGAATTAACCAGTTAACTGGAATTGACGAGCATACTAGTCATAGAGAGGTTGCAAGATTTTGTGTATTGACAAGTATACTTGTGTCATACGTAAAAAGTAGTGACCATTAGCTATTTAAATTGTTTTTGAGAAAAATGAAACATATTCTCGAATTTCAAGATATTTAGAAAATTTTGTGATTAAGCCGGAGTAAAACAAATAAATAAAAAATATGAAAATTTAAGATGAACGCAAGCGTTTCAGTAATGTACCAGGTGAAACAGCGCATACGTTCACATAGCTATTTTATTTATGAGAGAAATTAATGTTTCACAGATGTTAGCCTAAATGGGCAAATGTAAAAGGCGGGAAGTTGATTTATAATAGAGTTCCTTCAGTTATGGTCAGCTGTGGGACAAATGCGTGACGTCGACCAGGCGCTAAGCCAATTGATAGCTGTTGGCCCAAAGTTACCCAGCTGTCCAGTGTCTTGAAGTTAGACTAATTGCCCAAAGCCGTGCTTCTTAAAAAGCAGTTTTTTTAATTGGAGTAGGAAAAATAAGGAGGCTTTCTGGAAAGAGGACTGCCATGAACCCTACAGCACCTACTCCAGAACTTTCTTTCAGTCAGGATAGGTAGAAAATATTTTGTCAGTATATATATATATATATATGTTACCGGCAGAGTATGAAATCCGGCATTCTATAGAATGCCTAAATCTAGCCGGCAATATACGGAATGATTCCAATTTCACGCATTGCCTAGGCATTCTATAGAATGTCTAATGAGAAACCGGTAAAGTATGAAATACAACTCAGATTCGTTTCAAATATTGTCAGTTGGCAAGAAATAAAACTTTTAATGCGTGTCTCAGTCTTAGAATCTGTTAATTGTACATTGCTGTTTGTTCGGAAATGTCAAAATACTCAATTTTACCTAAACTTGTTCAATAAAAAATTGTTTTTTCCCTGTGGTACCTGAAAATGAAGGAAGAAGCTATAGTGTTGGAGAAGGAGCCATGGTCTATAGCAGGGTCGGCAACCAATGTCAGACGTGCCGCATGTGGCACGCGGTACAATTCTCAGTGGCACTTTGCAGTACTCAAAAAATTTATAAATTTTTTAATTGTTTCAAAAATGCTCTACTGTGTGGTTCGCTGAATCATATCGGTAGATTGGTTTGACACGCAACAGCTAAAAGGTTGCCCAGCCATGGTCTCTATAAGTGAAACAACTATTCGACAGCTAGTTGTCCAAAATTCAAGGTGATGCTGCAAAAAAAAAAAAACTTAACTGAAATTATTTACTAGAAGTTAATAACTCATATACAAAATGCTAAAATGATTACTAAGAAGGAACCCAGGGACTATTGGTTGCTGAATAGCTATGATGTGATGTTTGCGGAAAATAAAAGTAAACTCATTTAACCTGTTAAAGAAGGCGTCAGTCCATAAAACGGTGGTCCCCAATTCCTGGTCCGTGGATCAAAGGGTATCGGGCCACTCAATGAATATTATCCATTATATTTACTGGGATGTATTTTTCTCGTATTTTTGCGACTTTCCATGGAAATAACTTTATATTTTATGTAAAATCATTTTAAAATTATTTCTTGGTGCAACTGAATTTTATTCTGAAGGCATGTTTAAATACAATTAAATTTTAAAATCAAAACAATTTAAAATATAAATAATCAATGTCCCACCATCAGCGGGCTGCCGTAAAATTATCAAACGTTGACAGGGGTCCGGAAGATAAAAATCTTGGAAAGAACTGCTATACAGTATTACGTCACAGATTTTTTTTTTGCCCCAATGGGGCTGCAAATTGGTATTTTTGCCATTTTCCAGATCTAGTACATTCCTCAGGGGCTGTTATCTCTACATGGTGCGGCACCATGTAGGCGATACCAATTGTCACCGATAATTTTGACACTCAATTTCCTTCCAAGAAGGAGGTATCTGAGCTCTGACGATGTGGAAGGATGTGGACGATGTTCTAAGAATTTAATTTGCCAAGAGCAAAATTAAATTCCGTATTCTGGGGATGTGACAGAATTCTGAAAAAAACTATCAACCAAATACAAAGATGTTACACGTTATGATATTGAACTGTACATCCACCTTTGCGAACCTTGCCTAAAAAAAACAGAAAATTATTTTTAAAAAAGGTATTGTAGTAAAAACTTTCATTTTTTTCCCGAATGCCAATATATTGGCATTTGTAATGAATGGGAAATAGGATGGAACTTCTGAAGGAGTTTTTATACAAGTATATGCGAAATCACAATTTAACAATAGTTTTTTTAATGGCAGTCTCATTATTTTGTCTGAATAACATTTGTACTTTTAGGAATGTAAGTCATTGATATAATATCCTTATTATGACCTTTTTCATATTTTGCCTAAATATAATTAGGCATTCTATAAAATGCCTTGACATTCTATACAACGCCTAGGCATTCTATACAATGCTTAGGCAAAGTGTGTAATAAATCTCATATTTCATACTTTGCCTAAAAACGTCCGGCATTTTATAGAATGCCTAGGCATTCTATAGAATGTCGGCATTTCATACTTTGCCGGTAACATATATAAAGAAGAAAATCAGTGTGTTTAGGTCTTTAAGTCTCAGAATTTCTATGGTCACTAAAATTCATAGATATCCATAAAAACTTAAGATCGCAAGGACCGTTGGCCTCAGGAACCCACGACTAATTTAAATTATTTTACAGCCTCGTTCACAGACCCCCTCGTACAATAAGTATTAGTAATAAGATTGAAATTTTATAGAA